>LPNX010780067.1:231406-299309 GCA_001517045.1 Pseudotsuga menziesii
CATGTTATGACAAGTCAAAGCAGGAAGAGCTGTTGGGGAAGCTAGGAGCTAGCTTTAAGCTTATAGAGTCTGTACTTGGAAATTTGACAAAGTTTAGAGGAATTGTGAGCAAAGAAAACACAGGGAACCTGAACAAACTTTTTCTGAGCTCCTCGTTGCATGGTTTCCCATCACATGTTCATCCAGGGAGTGCAGCTGTGGTCTCTTCTACCCTCTCTGTTGAGGGTTTTTTGTATACAATTGAGCAATTTTTCAGAGCAAGAGATGCATCTGGTGGTGTATCATATTCATTTGTTGAAATATCAAATGGGTCTATGCTCATTTTCACTAAAGCATAGGACCTCATCATTAAGAAAATTAAAACTGATATCAACATACAGGTCCTAGCACTCATCTCTGTTTGAATCTCTATGTGGAACAAACTCTGAAGAGGTAGTTTTCAAATATTGTATAATTACCCCTTTATTGGGTATATAACATGCCACCCCTACTCAAAATGCTTTATCCAGAATGCAGGGCTGAAATGACCATCAGTGGCAAAGATCTTTCCTGGATGTGCCAAGAGGCTTTGGACACAAGGCCACACTGGGGAGCAAGTAAATGCAGATCTTATTATGTTGATATCTAAAGGAACATGAAAGGAAACTGAGTGGTCAGAAGCCTATAACTTTGCTTAATGTGGCTACTTGAATCAAACATACATCTTCCCAAAGTGTTCGACCTGAGCAAACAGGGTTTCTTAAAGGCCATTTCGTCCTCGATAATTTTATTACTCCTAGGCAAGTCTTGACTGGGCAAAGGAAGCCTAGTCAAAAGGTCGTTATCTAAGGTTGATTTTCACAAGGCATAAAACAAAATTTAGTGGGATTCCATCATCAATATGCTCTAATGGCTGGATTCTTGAAGTTTTCTTTACTGAAGCAGTCACAACCATTTCTTCAAATGCCTCTACTAGTTTGTGTCAATGGACAGCTATCAGCAACATCTCTGCTTCATCATTCCCATCAGATGGGAGTTGCCTCTGGCCCCTTGTTTGTATGTTATTATAGTCAATGCTCTAGGATATCTTCTTGGAGATGTTGAGTTCTGGAACAAATTTGGGGAACTCACTTCTTGCTGATGAGCAGTTACTTAACATCCATTTTGCTGATGACTCAACTCTCACTCCAAACATATCTTGTAACTCTGTTAAAGGTACAAAGCAATTTGCTGCCTTGACATTTTTGCAAAAGCTGCTAGAGCTATTGTGAGAGAGGAAATTATGGGCATTCATCATAGAGAAAGAAGGATTTCAAGTGTGGCTTAACATCAAACAAAAACAAATCCAACCATAATTCCCTTTTGAAATTTGATGTACCTGTAAACATTATTTGGGATCAAGTTTTGCACAAAATGGAAAAAAAGATTCAACAATGGGCATGCAAAGATGTTCACTTTGCAAGACAAATCATCATCATGGTTAGAAACCTGGCTACAAGTAATGTTTTAACTCTTCTTGTTTATTTCCTAGTGCAGGATACTAGCAGTAGAAGATTCTTCTTTGACCCTTTCTCCGGGGGGAAGTGGCAGGGTGGAAAAAAGGGATAGTCAGTTTCCTGGGATCTCTAATTGTCCAGAAAGGATGGAAGGACTGGGATGAAAGATATTAGTATTTGAGGGATTGTGTTAGTACCAAAATAGGTCATCAGAGCCATAAGCAGAAATTGGACAGGATAGATACTTGTCTACAATTGCATACAGAATGTTACACATGTACAAGGTATACTCAAGTGATATGAACTTTCATAGTGAGCTCAAAGCTTTTTAAATATCTGGTTCACGTATAGTAGATGTGACAAGCATGGCAGTGACCTACATACTTTTACTGTAATTTGCAAGATGATCCCCAATGAATAATTGTTTTAGTCAATTTTGAATGCTCAAGGCTACAATGTTCTCTAAAAATGACTTCAAAATCTACTAACATGGTGATTTAGGAGGTGTCATGGTATCTAGAAGTCTCACTCTTATTTTACGACAAGTACTTGGGTTGTTAGTCACTACTAACATCCTAGAGCTACATTACACTAGATTTAAAGTTACCAAATCATTTTGGGGTTGGGTTGTATTGTTCCTTCTGTTTCTTGCCTCCAACAAAAATAGGTTTGAGAATAATGGATGAAGTGACAGCTATTATGGAGCAAGTGGGATGTGATCAAACTGACAATCATGTCTTTCTTCTGGAAAGGATGGTGTAGAGCATTTCACAATGAAAATACTCAGTTCAACCTGGGAAAGGTTTCTACATTTAAATCAGATACAAGTAGAACAATATAGATTTCAGATAAGACTGCTAAAGAATATATATTCTCTTCAAGTTGAAGCCAAAGTCAACATAAAGGGATCTTGCATGATCACTTTTTGGCTGCACTTTCGCTCCTGGATATGATGATATTAATGTGCGTGTATATATTGATTTACTATGAAATACATGATGCATTGGATAAAGAACTGTGTGTATCACTGCCACATGTAACAAATTAAATGGATCATCAAATTCCATCAGTGCCCTATTCCAAGAGCTTGCTTAACAACTTCCTCTACTTCTCATCACCAGATGAAGCTTAATTTTACAATAACTAAGCATTGCTGCATGTCATGGCATACAGCGCAAGGCTTGCCACTTCAATAGATCAAGCTATCCTAGTCCTGCCCATGTGTATGGCACTCCACTCTGTTTGCTAGTTGTGAATAAGACAAACATAATAGGACAAAAATCTTCCATCTTTCCCCTCAAACATTTATCTTTGGGATCACCAAACCAAATATGCAAGAAAAAACCTACCTTAAACATGTTTATTATAAGCAATTCAATTCTTAAAGAGGTCAAAAGACTCTTTTCCTTCCATAATGTAATCGTAAACACCAAATCAATGAAAATTTTCTTACCCTTGCTTTGCTTCGATGTCTCTGCTGAAGTCAATGTTGGGCTCAAAATCCAGCACTAAGGCTGGAACTTGAAGTTGACATGTTTGCATTAGAAGCATACAATTAGCATCATAAAATATATAGCAGTGCTAGATTCCAAGCTGATTATGAATATTCCATAGATCAGTATTTGGTTTACCTTCTGAATACTGGCATGTACATGTTCTCCTTACAAAAGAAATGTGCGATCCCTGATCTCGAGGTGTAGAGACCTATCCATATCAAGAGGTAACTGGCTCACAGACAACAACCCCTGATTTCCACATTGGGCAGGGAAGAGCCAGTTCTCATGTTTATCATGCAAACCCCTCAGATAATCTAGTGACACATTATTTTCTTCTGCTCTTTTTCGTAACTGCAAACATCTATGGCATGTGTCTGGACTGGCCCTTAAGTAAATAAATCCATCAGGAACAAGCCCAGGTAAAACAAAAACAACTGGATCAAACCATGAATCATAGATGCTAAGCTCCATCCCATTCATCCATTTTTCCTCATGAACAGCTCGCACAAACACCTGGTATATTCAAGACCGGTAAATTTGTTTCTAACTTTCTTTTTCCAGTGCTAAAATGCCAGCAACTGCACTAAAAGCAGACACTAGAACAAAAAGTAAAGATGCAAAAACAAAGAAAGCAATTAGACCGACTCTTAATGGGGTAGATAAACTACAACATCTATTTACTTATACATTTCATTATCTATATTGGACAGTAATGAAATTAAACATGAACAAAACATACAATGAAAGCTAAGACTCTCAAGTTACTACACTGTCATAAATGCATAAAATCCTATTAAACTTTCTACCAAAATGAACCTCAAAACATACCATCCGATCACTGAAAACACTTCTCTCCATGAGTCGTAGAGGCTTTAAGCCACCTGCAGACTCTCGCTCTTGCATCACCCTTGTTACAAAAACATAGTTCTGAAATGTGTAGGCATACCGTTGAGGTTCAACATAGAAAGCATCCAATATATTGAAATGATCAGGCCCAATGTCTTTCCACTTAGAAATAGGCTCAGGAACCACCTCTACAAGGTCACGCAATTCAATTGTCTCATTTGCTATCCTCTGAAGAAATGTGGTTTTCCCAACACTAATATTACCTTCCACACAAAATGTGAGCCTCTTTTTCTGCATTTTTCTCTCCCCATCCTTTTCCTCTTCCAACTCTTCATCCACACTCTCCTTGATGTAAGAAGTTATACTCTTTGCATGGTTCTTATGGATGATTCCAATGGAGCTACGTAGAAACTCAACCATCTTTTCGCTACCACCTCCAAGGAACTGTACACATAGTAAGAAGGGAAAAATGTTAAACCAAGCTCAAGTGACTGGAGTTGAAAAACTATTCCATCTGCCAATGGTCTGCAGTTTGATGTGTAAAAGCAGTGGAAATTGTAAGAAATGAACTCATAACAGCCACTCCACCAAATTATTCTGAACTATTGGACAAACCTACATCATTAAGGAAAATGAAAAGAATAGAAAAATATCAATCTACATCTCAGTTTTACATTCACTTTACTAATGCTCCTGATGGTCCTACTAATCATAAGAATTATTTGAGCAAAACTAGAGCATGCTCAATCATTTTAGGGTACTCACAAATTTGGGGGCTTCTGTCAGCCTGTGCGTGACCTCTGCAAACCCTGCTCTGCCTTTGTAAACCCTCACCACTGCAAATCCTCCTCTGTCTCTTCAAACTGTCTTCTGCCTCTGCAAACCCTGGTCACAGCAAACCCTCCTCTGCGTGACCTCCAGTATTAGCACCACCTGTCGCGACCTCCTTTGCATGACCTCCTGCAAACCTCCTTTGTGTGACCTGGAGAATTGGCTTCATTCCACTTCGTAATCTGCCTTTCGTTAGGCCCATTCATTTTATTTTGATGAACCGCAGCGTTTTCAAAGCGATTCTCAGACTACTTGCGGTGGTAGTAGCTCTTCTTTGTGTCCATTTTTCCCTACCCTATCCATTCCAAAAAGAAAAATAAGACAGCTTAGGCATGAAATCGATGAAGATGTGTTCAAATGTGAATTCTCTGGTGGAAAATCGCTTCTATTTTTATCAAATGTGATAATGTTCATTCTATCTGTGAAAATGTGAATTTCTTGCAAACCTCTCCTTTGTGTGACCTGGAGTTGTTACGGGCTTTCACGAGGATATTTTATTTTTCGTGAAGATTAGTGATTTAGATTGAACTTCTCTGGGTTTTGAGCTAGTGGCATTCTTGCACCACCTTGTTCTTAATGATGAGGTCCTTCTTACTCCAGCTAGGGGGCCTGTTCTTATCAACAATATTGCTCTCATCAATAAAATCATACCGATGTCTGTCAGCATGGCTTCTTTTGTTGGGCTCAACCAATTTCATAAGCCCCTGAAAGGACCTTGCAGGAATGGTCCCAGACTCATCCGAGCAAGTCACCATTGCAATCCTAAACCTCTTCAGACTGTCCTTGTCTGCAATTGAGGTCTCAAAGCACTGCCTGCCTAGATTGTTAGCCCTTAACAGAACAACCCCGGTGCCATGTACCAATAACAGGGACACAATGAAAACAGCCAGCAGACTGAACATAATAGGATGAAAAACCCTCTCTGATAAGATCCAGCACCGATGCTTTATATCCGGGCCCCCCTTGAACGAATCCTGCATAGTGATGCCTATGTAACCCCTTGAAGAATGCTTCCCACCATCTAAAATCCCAACCCTCCTCTGCGGACAAAGGGCAGAAACCCCTCCCATTCCCATTCTAAATCTCACAGATAGCACTTCTCTGCTGCACCCAGAGCTTCTCGTGATGCCGATTTAACAATATAAGAAAAAACCCAAAATAATCCTGCGGTTGGATGCAATGTATTTTATACCATCAACGAATATTATATCATCATGTGTGGGATGGGACCACGTACTAATAACCATGTGTTTTCCTAAGAGGCATATAACCTCATAAATTGTCTAGCCTCTTAGTTAACCTTTTGTGGCAATAATAAGAAACTAACCTTATTTTGATATGATATTCAACAATGGGATTTTGAAAAATTAAAGAAGTAACAATGCTTTGAATCAATCCTTCTTACAGTGATTCTCACCCAGTAATTTCATATCAATACTATTATGCCTAATTTTGTAAAGAGAGAAGTCATTATGTAGCATGGTCACCCTATTCATAATGATTTTGATTCAAGGAATTTTGATGATGCAATATGGAATATTATTTGATGTATGGCAAGAAAATATGTCACAAGGAAAAAATACTCACAACCAAGGGAAAACCCTACTTTGAAATGTCTTCATTGTCGAGCTCTTTCCTTGATTTAAGGGCTTCCTTTGCTTGGATAGTTTCTAAGGTTACAAATTGGTTTTGACTCAGGTCTTATTTTGTATCATTTATGGGTTTGGGAATACCATGTTTTCTCCCTCTATTCAAGGATCTGGATGCTTTTTGAAACTCTTATTCTTTCTGCTAGGTTGGGGGTAGGTTCTTTGGGTAGTTCTTGTTGAAATGACTACAATCATTACAACTATTGCACTATAATGGCATATGTTCATAGTGGAATGGTTGCACAAGGGTCTATTTGTTGATTTTGGAGCTCTATTTCTCATGGGAGCTCTTCTTCAAGTTATACTTCAATGTGAATTCAAGCACAACTAAAGAACTTTGGTCTTGGATCAACTCTATCAACAACTCTTCTTAACTTATTCCATATTACCTCAAGGCTCTTAATGCATAGTTGTTAAAAGAGATATGGGGCAATCTCTCCCACACTAAAACATATGATGGAATCTCCTATTTTAGCTCAAAATCTAGAGACCATTGATTAAGATACAAAACTCTAGTGCACCAAAACCATAGGCATTGTATAATATTAAATCATAACCATAGTTAGATTGAAAATGTAAATCGAAGAAGTCTTTACCAAAAAAGTAACTTTAATTTTTCCTTTGAAGTTAGGAACCTACTAGTTTTGGATAAAAGACTCAAATGCTTTATAAGATTGGTCATGCTCCCAAAAACATCCTGACTATAATATGATAAGTATACAAAAATAGCTTTTTTTCAACACTACAAATTGAAAACTAAGATTAAAAATGTTCTCTATATTTTTAACAAAATGTGATGCATTGTGACTAGAGTTAGTTCTCTTTAAATAATTAACAACCATCCCCAAACCTTGCATTCTTATCCCACAAGCATGTATTCACTCATACATGTTAGCCATGATCACCTTGTAAGGGCACTGCTAAACCACACATAATTGCATTTTGAATATATCTTATTTTATTTATATGAAAACTCTATACACCAAGCCGTCGCTTAAGCGACGCTTATGAGACTAGCCGTCGCTTAAGAGACGCTTATGGCCACATTCACAATTTTTTTTTTATCCTTGTAAGTTTTCGGTAAGTTTAAAAAAACAAATCCACACGCTGTCGGATTTTTCCGTTGGATCGAAATGTAGTAGTGGGAGGAAGCTAGTTCAATGTAAGTGGGTTTTCAAAACTAAGTTTGATGCTGATGGTTCACCTTTGAAATATAAGGCAAGATTGGTATCCAAGGGATACTCATAGGTACATGGTATTGACTACAATGAAACCTTTGCACCAGTGGCAAAGATCGACTCCATAAGGCTAGCCTTAGCCATTGTAGCTTCGTAGCAGTGGGAGGTACATCACATGGATGTGAAGTGTGCTTTCCTAAATGGATATCTTACTGAAGAGGTTTACATGAAACAGCCTCAAGGGTTTGTTTCTAATCCATATTTTGTGTGCAGGTTAAAGAAATCATTGTATGGGCTCAAGCAAGCCCCCAGGGCTTGGTATGCCAAGATTGATGGCTTTCTTCTATCATTGAGTTTTGTTCGATGCAAGTATGATCCTAATGTTTATTTGAAGCTGATTCATTGTTCTTTGATGATTATTGTCTTGTATGTGGATGACCTTCTGATTACAAGAAGTTCAAAGAAATAAATTGTCTCCTTGAAGGATGCAATGAACCATGCATTTTCTATGGCTGATTTGGGGTTGTTGACCAATTCTTGGGTCTCAAAATTGCTCAATCCCAACATGGAATAAAAGTACATCAGTTCAAGTATGCTTTATATTTTCTGAAAAAGTTCAACATGAAATATTACAAGCCAAGCAAGACTCCCTTCCTTTCAATAGTTAAGCTTGAAGAAGCAGGTTCTTCTCATATGGTAAATAATACACTGTATAGGCAGTTGATTTGGTGTTTGCTTTACCTTACACACACTTGACCTGATATTTATTATGTAGTAAGTGTGGCTTCAATATACATGGATCAGACTCATGAGATCCATTAGAGAGCAGCCAAAAGGATCCTTAACTTTGTTCATGGAACAAGAACCCATGGGATCTTCTACAAAGCTAAATCTGATCTTGATTTGATTAGGTTTACTGACAGTGATTGGGAAGGTGACAACACAGATCGAAAGTCAAAATCAGGATATGTGTTCGAGCTTACTGAAGGACCAATCAGCTAGTCAAGCAAGAAACATAATGCCATAGTACTCTCATCTACAGAAGCAGAGTACAGAGGAGTTGTAAATGCAACCACTCAATGTTTATGGTTGCAGGGGATACTTGGTGAGTGTGGCTTTGAATCAGAGTTTTCATCTATTATCTATTGTGATAATCAGAGTACCATTTGAATCTATAATGATCCAGTTTAGAGACAGAGAACCAAACACATTTAGATCCATATACACTACATCAGACAACTTGTGCATGATTGGACCATTCACCTACTGCTCTGTGCATCTTCAGAACAAGTAGCAGACATCTTCACCAAAGTTTTTTTGTGAGAAGAAATTCAGCAATCTAAAATCACTACTGGGGCTTTCTGATCATGCTATGAAGCATGATTGATGACAATATTTTCTAATTTTGTTTTACTGTCCATGTTTAAGGGAGGATTTTCCCACTGGGTTTTTGCCTCTTTCCTTGGTTAAATGGACATGCAGTATGTAAAGGGTGACTGAGCCTTGTTTCTAGGCCCTATATTTTTCTGATATTTACTCATAAGGTCAGGTTTAAGGGGGGGTGTTAGAATAATCAACCCACAGTTACCTACCTTAGACATTAATTAATCCATTTTTGTCTTATTTGCCTAGTTTCCAATATTCCACTCTATGCAAGTTCTGCTCCACATACCATAGAAGTCAAACTTGATAAAACTAAGTCATGGAGCACTTGGGAAACCTCCTAGAATCCATATTTAGCATATCTACTTTATTCCAGATCCTCCCTAGCGCATATCTTCTTTTTCTGCTAAGTTGCCTACTTTATTGAGATTTATGGCAAAAGGGAAGGTAAGACTAGGTGTAGTTGACTTGTTTTTTTCCCTCACCATCCTCCATTATTTTCTCCTAATAAAATCATGTATGAGTTGTCTTTCCATCACTTATTATCTTTCCTACTTGAATTTTCCAATTCGTGAACCTCTAGGTAGATTTGTAAATTGCTTTATGCACCTATGGGGGATTTGACTAGATTTAGCAAGCCTACTTTTTGACTATTTTGAATGGAATCCTTATGCATTTGAATATCTCATGTAATTATATATTTCAGCAGCCTATGAATTCATAAGGTTTTCTATTGTACACTTATTCAATACAGACTAGTGTTATGCTCCAATTTTAGTCTCCTTTGTGTGTAAATTTGCATGTTTGATTAGCAATTTTGTGAGTGCAATTGTTCTATCACTTGGGTTCAATTTCCACAGGTATAACAATCCTTATGCATTGGAATCTCTCATGTAATTATATATTTCAGCAGCCTATTACTTCACAAGGTTGGCTATTGTACACTTATCCAATATAGATTAGTGTTATGCTCCAATTTCAGTCTCCTTTGATGTTAATATTTCATGTTTGATTAGCAATTTTGTGAGTGTTATTGTTCTATATTTTGGGTTCGATTTCCACATGGAATCAGACCCTTTGTGTATCAATTTCTCTCCTTCCATATTGATATTGTAGGTTCGACATCTTGACTAGGAGCATATTCTGTTGACTGAAGGGCACAGTTTCTGAGCTATGGACCAATCTCAGAAGATCATCTTGACTCCATTCAATTTATTTGAGTGGAAAGATAAGATGGAGATATTGTTGAGAGAGAAATCTCTCTACAAGGTTACTATGGAATCTAAGGCAGAGCCCAATGCAGTTGTAGAGAAAATCAAATGGCACAACAGGAGGGATGAGGCCTATGGTCTTTTGTGTCTAAGCATTTCAAGAGACCTCCTCTTCCATCTTGATGGATTGACATCACCTAATGAAGTGTGGGAGAAGATTGTAGAGATTTTTGGTAAGACAAATGAGATAAGAGTACATCAAATCGAGAATGAGTTGATCTCCTTGAGTCCCAGTAGCTTCGAATCCTTGCAACTTGATTTTTCCAAGTTTAAAGCCCTTGTTTTGTAGCTAAAACAGTGTGGGATCGAAAAGAAGGAAGAGCAACTAGTTTTGGCCATACTCTTGAAGCTTGGCCTTGACTGTTTAGTGTTTGTTTCGACCTTCCATGCCACCAAGTTGACAGCTTGATCCTGGAAGATACCTAAGCTTACAAAGTTCATGGAATCCCTCACATAGGAGCCAAATAAGTTGGTGATGATGGGCACCATCAAACCTTCCAAAGACCAAGATTTGGTTGCTGGAGATTCAAGGGTGGATTCAAAAATCATGAAAAAAGCTAAAATGCCACCTGAGAAAAAGAGAGACAAGAACAAGTCTCAAGAGGAGCCCCAAGGTTCCAAGAAGAACTTCCAAAAGAAGAAGAACAAAGGAGAAATGAGCAAGTGCGCATACTGCAGTAAGAGCTATCATCCTGAGAGCTCTTGTATGAAGAAGCAAATTGACATGTTGACACAACTACTGGATAAGAATAACATCTCCCTTGTTGATTGCTCAAAGAAGAGGGAAGGAGGATCAAATTCAGAGGATAGAGAGAGAGTACATGCCTTGGCTGTTGGCACATCAAGCTCACCTAGCTTCATCATAGACTTTGGAGCTTCTCGACATATGGTTTTGACAAAAGAGGCATTCTCCTCTCTTGACATGTCGAAAGGTCCACCAATAGTTTTGGGAGATGACTCTCTCACTGACAGTTTGGGGAAAGGAAGGATTGATCTTGACCATGATAAGTTCAATAATGTGTTGTATGTTCCAGGTCTTGCCTCTAATCTCTTGTCAATGTATCAGATGACTCACACTAGGTCTCCAAATAAGGTCATGTTCTCCCTTGATGATGTTGAAATCACAAATATTTCGAATGGTAAATTCATATAAAAAGGTGTTGTTGATCACACTTCGAAGGTATACATGTTTTCCCATTTTCTACCCTACTCAAACCCCTCTGCTCTTCTGATTCATGCTAATGAGGCAAGCAAGATTTGGCATGAAATATTTGGCCATCTTAACTACAAGTATATTTCTAATTTGAGTGAAAAAGATATGGTCATAGGGTTACCAAAGATCAAGTTTTCCAAGGGATTCTGTCAAGGTTGTATCCTAGGAAAACACCCAAAGCACAAATTTGAGAGAGCTAGTCATGAGACAACCTATGCACCTATTGATTTGATCCACAATGAAATTTTTGGTCCATTTCCTCATATGTCCATGAGTCAAGGAAAATATGCACTGACCTTCATAGATGACTTTTCCAGTTATTGTTGGGTTTACTTCCTAAAGCATAAGTTTGAAGTTTTTGACCTCTTCAAAGTCTTTAAATCCTTGGTTGAAAACCAGTCTGGGAGGAAACTCAAGATCCTTAGATCTGAAAATGGTGATGAGCATGTCAAGTCTGAGTTCATTCAGTATTGTAAGGATGTAGGTATTCAGATGCAGCATTCAATCCCTTAAACACCACATCAAAATGGTGTTGCTGAGAGAAAGAACAGGTCACTGAAGGAGATGGCAACTTGCACAATGGAGGCTAAGACTTTGTGACCAAAGTTTTGGGCCAAGGCTATAAATTGTGCATCCTACATCCAGAATAGGATGCATCATAAGCATCTTGATGGTATGACTCCTTTCGAATCTTGGAGTGGGCACAAGCCAGATGTGACCCATTTCAATATTTTTGGCTCAAAGGCTTGGGCTAGAATTCCAACTGAAAAGAGAAAGGCTTTGCAAGCCCAAAGCCAAGAGTGCCTATTTGTTGGGTATTCTTAAGATTCAAAAGGGTACAATTTGATCAACTTGAACACTAACAAATCTTTCATTGAAAGAAGTGTTCAGTTGCAAGAAGAGCCTTAGTAGCAGTTGAAGTTGGAGAGTCTTCTTCACCACCAGATCCATTGATTGTAAGTGGAGAGAATAATGAGTTTGCTGATTCTTATTTGTCTGATAATGATTATTTGATTACAGATATCGATAGTCCTACAAGACCAAAATGGGCAGCAAATACCGTCCATGCAGTTGGTGAACTAGCTGGAAATCCTAGTGATACTAGGAGGACTAGATCTCAGTTTGAGAGTGCCCTTTGTATGAAAGATCCTTTATTTGATGAGAAGTGCTATCTGATGGTTGAATCATATCCATAGATATATGAAGATGCATCACATGATCCAAGATGGTAAACAGACATGAAATAAGAATTCAACTCGCTCCAGAAGAACAACACTTGGGAACTGGTTGATCTTCCCCCAAGGAGGAAAATAGTTCAATGTAAGTGGGTTTTCAAGACTAAGTTTGCTGCTGATGGTTCACCTTTGAAATATAAGGCAATATTTTTAGCCAATGGCTACTCACAAGTACATGGTATTGACTACAATGAAACCTTTGCACCAGTGGCAAAGATGGACTCCATAAGGCTAGCTTTAGCCATTGCAGCTTCGAAGCAATGGGAGGTACATCACATGGATGTGAAGTGTGATTTCCTAAATGGAGATATCACTGAAGAGATTTACATGTAGAAACTTGAAGGATTTGTTTCTAATCCATATTTAGTGTGCAGGTTAAAGAAATCATTGTATGGGCTCAAGCAAGCCCCTAGGGCTTGGTATGCCAAGATGAATGGATTTCTGTTGTCATTGAGTTTTGTTCGATGAAAGTCTAATAATGTATATTTGAAGCTAATTCATGGTTCTTTTATTATTATTGTCTTGTATGTGGATGAACTTCTGATTACAGGAAGTTTAAAGAAAGAGATTGCCTCCTTGAAGGATGCAATGAAGCAAGCATTTTCTATGACTTGGGATTGTTGAGCCAATTCTTGGGTCTCGAAATTGCTCAATCCCAACATGGAATAAAAGTACATCAGTCCAAGTATGCCTTATATTTTTTGAAAAAGTTCAACATGAAATATTGCAAGCCAAGAAAGACTCCCTTCCTTTCAGGAGTTAAGCTTGAAGAAGCAGGTTCTTCTCCTATGGTACATAATACGACGTATAGGCAGTTGATTGGGTGTTTGCCTTATCCTACAAACACTTGACCTGATATATCTTATGTAGTTAGTGTGGCTTCAAGATACATGTATCAGCCTCATGAGATCCACTGGAGAGCATCCAAAAGGATCCTAAACTTTGTTCAAGGAACAAGAACTCATGGGATCTTCTTCTTCTGTGCATCTTCAGAACAAGTAGTAGACATCTTCACCAAAGTTTTTTGTGAGAAGACATTTAACAATCTCAAATCACTGCTGGGTATTTCTGATCATGTTGTGAAGCATGATTGATGACAATATTTCCAAATTTGGTTTTCCTATCCATGTTTAAGGGATGATTTTCCTACTAGGTTTTTGCCTCTTTCCTTGGTTGTATGGACAAATAGTATGTAAAGGGTGACTAAGTCTTGCTGCTAGGCCCTATAGTTTTCTGATATTTAATCATAAATTCATGCTTAATGGGGGGTGTTATAATAATCAACCCATAGTTACCTACCTTAGATATTATTTAAATCATTTTTGTCTTATTACCTAGTCTCCTTGATTCCACTCTATGCTAGTTGCCTTATACATGTCCTAGAAATCAACACATGACAAAAATGAGTCATGGAGCACTTGGGAAACTTCCTGGAAACCCATTTTAGCATGTCTACTTTATTTCAGATCCTCCAAATTGCATATCTTCTTTTTTTGAAAAGCTGCCTGTTTTATTAAGAATTAAGGCAAAAGGAAAAGCTAGACTAGGTGTAGTTGACTTGTTTGTTTCCCACATCATCCTCCCTCCTTTTATTCTAATAAAAGAATGTATGAGTTGTCTTTCCATCCCTAATTAGCTTTCCTACTTGACTTAGCCAATTCATGAGCATCTTGGTGGATTTGGAAACTGCTTTATGCACCTATGGGGGATTTGACTAGATTTAATAAGCCTACTTTTTGACCTTTTCGAATGACATACTTATGCTTTCAAATATCTAATGTAATTATATATTGTAGTAGCCTATTAATTCACAAGTTTGGCTATTTTACACTTATTAAATACATATTAGTGTTATGCTCCGATTTCAGTCTCCTTTGATGTTAATTTTGCATGTTTGATTAGCAATTTTGTGAGTGTAATTGTTCTATCTCTTGGGTTCAATTTCCATAGGCCTTGGCTCACCCATGTTGTCAAAATATATGACTATGCTGACCATGTTTTATGGAAGTTCATTTAGGCCACATGGAATTATTCCCTTCCTTGAATACCAGGTTGAGGGGAAGACCGTTCCAGTCGAGCTTGAGGTGGTTGATGTGCCCCTTGACTACAATGTTTTGCTGGGATGGAACTGGATTTACCCTATAAAAGCAATTATATCCTTAGTATTTCAATTCATGTGCTTCCTTTTGAGGATCAGATTGTGACAATCGATCAATTGTCATTCGATAACTCTAGTTCATCTACATCATTGGGATATAGTATCTCGACAATTGATAATTATTAGCTGGAAAATGAGAATTTTGGCGTCAGAATATATCTATCATTGATGGGAAATTTTAATATTTTTGCACCAATTCTATATATTAGTTCCACTCCTAGTAGTGATTCGTCACCTTTGAGTTCAATTCCATTTCACACTATGTATTTTGATGACCCTTTGAATATTCCTTCTCTGAGCACTTCAGATGAAGATGCTAGACCTACTAGGATGGAAATGTCATTGTTTGTAGTGAAGACTGCTTATCAAGCTACTCTTGATCATGGTGTAGACCCTGGTCCTTCCTCTTCGCAGATGAAATAGGAGTATCTTTTTGCACTGCCTACTTTGGCGTTTGTGTTGTCATGCTCACTTGACTGCCTCAACAATATTTTTCCTTTAGATGAAGTGATTCTTGAGGCCATGACTGGTACAAAAAAAACTTGGGAGGAGATGCATCATCGATCTTACTTCCTTCTGGAGCTCAAACAGATCGAGTGTGATGAATTTAGGATGACCTTAAGCGATAATGTTGGTCATCCCATGATCCCATTAGGAATGCATGGCATATATGCTGAAGGAAACATGATGATCAATTTATTTCCAACTATTCCTATCAACATTTCTCGGATTCCTGGTAAAATTCAGAATGTTTACATTGGTGTTGATTGCTCACCTAATGAAATCAAGAGATACAACAAGCTATTTAAAGAATTTCATGACGCCTTTGCTTGGTCATATGATGAAATTCCAGGGGTTGATCCCTGTATTGTTGAATGAAAAATAAAAATGTATCCAAATGCTAAACCTGTTCGGTAATGCTTACGTTCGATGAACCCTCATAAAGCACCTTCCATTAAGCTTGAGATAGAGAAGTTACTCAAATATGGATTCATCTATATGGTTCCCTTAACCGAATGGGTATCCAATCTCGTTCTTGTCAATAAAAAGCAGGGGACCTTCTGTGTATGCACCGACTTTAGAGACTTGAATAGGGATTGTCCAAAGGATAATTTCCCCACACCATTCATTAATAAGATTTTGGATGAGTGTGATGGGAGTGAGGTTTTCTTATTTATGGACGGATTTTTGGGGTATAACCAAATACATATTAAACTAGAGGATCAACAAAAGACTGCATTTATTTATCCTTGAGGTACTTTTAGATACCGAAAAATGCCTTTTGGCTTTAAAAACGTTGGAGCTACTTTCAGCGGGCCATGACCTTTTCTTTCCATGACCTTAAACGTATTATTGAGGTTTATGTAGACAATTTATCTGCTCACTCTCGTTTGAGGGTGGATCATCCAGATCATTTGTGTTGGGTCTTTGAAAGATGTCGTCGTTATCAAATTTGGTTAAATCCTCAAAAGTGAATCTTTTGTGTGAAGGTTGGTCATTTATTAGGGCTTATTATATATAAGGAGGGGATTAGGGTTGATCGTTTAAAGGTTGAGGCAATATTATGATTGTGTCCCTAGCGCACAATTATACACCTTCAAAGTCTCCAAGGGATGGCTAATTTCTTGATTAGATTTGTCACCAATTATACCAATTTGACCAAGGTATTTATGCTCTTGTTGAAGAATGATACTTCACTCATATGGGATGAGAGAGTCCAAAAGTCCTTAGATGCTTTTAAGAAAGCCTTGGAATCGACCCTCGTGCTTATTCCACCTGATTATAGTCATGATTTATTGTTGTATGTGGTCGCGTATCAAGAGACGATTGGTATGGTTCTGGTTCAAGAGGATGATGAGCTCCAAGAGCATGTTATTTACTAAGCAAAATTTTTATTGATGCAGAACTCTAATATAGTCATGTTGCAAAATTGGCCTTAGGGAATGTTCATGCAGTCCAATGGTTGTGACATTATATCTTACTTCTCCAGACTACGATCATATCCCACATCATTCCATTTTTATCTTGACTAGATGAATGATAAGGGGAAATACAATAAATGGATTGTTATTTTGCAAGAATTCAACCTCGAATTTGTTTTGGAAAAATCAAAGAAGTCTTTAATATTTGTGGATATTTTGTCAAATCTCCCTAGTCTGGATGAATATGAGATTCATGAAAATTCATTTGTGGATGAACATACCTTTCTCATTTTGTGTACGGATGCTTGGTTGGGAGATATTATAGTCTATCTTCAGACTTTGAAGGTCCCCCCTCACCTCTCGAGGGGTTAGCGCCGATGCTTATGTCATAACTCTAAGAACTATCTCATTATTGGTGACACTTTGTATCATAGTGGGGTGGATTCTATTTTGCATTGTTCTTTGAATCACGATGAGGCTGAGCTTGTGATGAATTATTTCCATGGTGGGCCATGTGCTGGTCATTTATCTAGGCTTGCTACAACCTAAAAAATACTTAGAGTGGGTTATTATTGGCTGTCGATATTCAAAGATTGTGTTAATGTGGCCAATCGGTGCCACCCTTGTTAGGTCTTTGCATGAAATATGCACTCACACCCTGCCCTATTAGATCCAATTACCACTGGTCCCTTCACTAAGTGGGGGGTGTACTTTATGGATTGCAACCTAGATTCAGATGGGGGCACCATCACATTATAGTGGCCGTGGACTACTTCATGAAATGGGAAGAGGCTATGCCTACAATTAAATCTGATGGTGAGATGACCACTCATTTCATATTCAATCAGATTATCACTCAGTTCGGGATCCCTAATGAGATTGTCACTAAATATGGAAGGAAATTTCAAAACAAAATGACGACGAAACCATCCTTGAAACTAGGGTATTAGCAAGAACACTTTTCTTCTTACTACCGTTGTTGATCCTAGATTTGTTATCATTTTTGGTAGTTAAATTACTCAATTAAGCATATGTTTTGTTATATTTTTATATATTTTCTACCACGCAGATCACCATTTAACCTCAGGTATGTATGAATTTAAGGTTTATATAAAATTCATTCGTTATTATCATTTTATGATTTTATTGATTCAAATTAACATTATTTGAAGCACATTTGATATATTAATTTATATGTATATTTGTTTGTAGGTTATATAGTCTTTTTGAAAAATTAACAACAAGCACGCATTCACCTTGCCATGCGCACAACACATCCAATTCATCATCCAGCTCGCTATGCAATACTCGCTGGCAAGGTTTCCAGGTGTTAAAACGTGTTACTACATACTACATTCCTAAAGCGCACCAGAAAATAGACATTTCATTCGTCCTAGATTTGCGCCCAACATATCCAACTCACGGTCCAACTCACTATTGAACTTTCTATCCAGATCGCTAATCAGACTGCACACTGTTGAGAATTGATTTCAGGCATTAAATTGATTGAAACAGCTTGCGAGCTGTTTACTGTCCACGTATCCGGGTAATGAAGCTCACATTCTAGATGCCATCACCAACAGTCCATGCATTGGGTTGATGCATTATCCTGTGTTCTAGAAGACTTGCCTCCGTGTGGTATCCTTTGTTCAACACCACTCCACCTGCTACGCTAAAGAAGGAGTTGTGCACCACATCAAGCATGCTGAAGAGAACCATGAACGCTGAAGAAGGAACTCATGCGTTACACCGTCCAATGAAGAGAGCTGACACATGTTGAAGGAGGAAGATGCTATGCATTGGAGTTTTAGCAGTTAGACGCCTTTATGGATTGACTAAATTTAGAGAGCAGTCAACCACTAAAGGGTCCAATTGCTCATCCTTGTAAACATTGTATATAAACACCTCTATGTGCAGAGTTAGAGAGTTGATAATTTTATTTGTTAGACAGTTGTTGAAGAAGAAGAATTATGTAACTATGTTTCATTAGTTTAATAGAGCCGTATGCTTCGCTGTTTATGATTGCGTTTGAGTAGGTGTTAGCCAGGTGACACCCCTGATTGCTAAGAGGGCCCCTCATCAACTAGAGCTTCATTCTTTTGTGTAATTTAGTTCTTTTCTTTTTGTCCTAACTAGTTTAGTTTGTTTTCATTAGATTGCTGTAAATGTTTATTTCATTTATTTCCTGTAATGCAATTTTATTTATGAAAAGTTAAATAGTTAAACAGCGTGCATAGTTTGCTTTCAAATTTACTTTCAGCCCTTTCATTTCCAGTTTATGGTTCAGTATTTGCAATTAGATAGAATAGAATTTCAGTTCTGTTTATTTTTTTTTCTGTTTCAAGTTTATGCAATTTGAATTTTAGTTTGTTTATTAATATATAATGATTTCTTTTATGAATTTGTTTAAGTTAATTTCATTATTAAATTTGATTAATAGATAGGTTTGTCTACTGTCTATTTGCATTAGAATTCACATGTGCATGAATACAGCTGAATATTAGATCATTTAGGTTAATTTATGTTATTTTAATGGTACATATTGTCATTTGGGCAACCTGTTTAAATTGTCATTCAATCACCCGTTTCAGACCCACAGTTCAGTCTGTCATTCAACTCACTATTTCATTTTTAGTGTGCTTTGAAATTGTTTTAAGTCCTGTTCCTTTAGAGTTTGAAGTATGCTTTGACTGTAATAGTTAAAGGATAGTTTTATTTTATATTAAAGTTAATTTGAATTGTTTTAGATTATTTATTAAAAATTATCTTATTTCTTTTCACCTTACATATATTTCGAGCCATTTTATGTTTTGTTTCTTGAGTTTGTTTCTGATTTCTTTTTACTATTGTATTGTTTTGTGTTCATGCCTTTGGATTAATTTATCCATTTGCATGTAAAATTCAGTATTGTGTGTGTTATCCTTAGTATGTTTTTAGGTTGTTCCTTTTTCATTCTGTGACTACTGAAAGAGACTTGTAGGACATAATTCAAAGATATTCCTATTAAGTTTTGTAATTGTTTCTTTCTTATTAAGTTTTCTACTTGTTTATGAATTAGGTTTTCCCTTGCATCCTAGTTTCCCATTTAAAGATTAGTTGTTGATAATATATTTTTTCGATTTAAAGTTAGTTGCTTATGAAATAAATTATTGATTGTTTAAGTTTAGTATTTTGTTCCGGCTTAATTACTTTAATAATTGAATTCTTAGGAGTTTGGCTCAGTTTTTCATTTTGAAAGATCTTTTGATCTTTTGTTTGTTAAAATATTTACATGACACCCTCTACCTTCGCATATATTTTTTATCAAATCTAAACATACCAACTCTGGTCGATAATTAAATAGTAGGTGAATTAATCTAGACGTTATAACACCAAACATTTTTGGCACCGTTGCCGAGGAGTTGTTCTGTACGTTAGAATAGATAGAATTCCGTATGAAGCTTAGCAATAGGCTGGTGGCAGGGGAGCGGTAAGATGCGAGGTAAGAACCTGTGCATCTATTATAATAGGCGCCCCCAAATCCAACAATAGTAGTAGCATAGGTTTTCTTTTGTTTACAGTTTTTCATGAGCAGACTTAGAGATTGTCAGGGTAGATTTGTTAAAACAATAAAACTTATTGAAATTCCTACTAACTTTCTCAGGGTACGTAATACCCCAACCACTAACTCAACAGAAAGGTATCGAAAGATGCCTATAGGAAGTAGTTCTACCTAGCAACCTAAGGAGACTCTCTCAGGAGATCTTACAAAGGAAGCCATAGAGGAAGAAGGAACCTTCGCAGGAGGTCCTAGGGACATCATTTCTGAGTAAATTCACGAATATCAGCCACTAGAAATCTCTAACCCTCCACTAGTCTTGAATCCAAATAATACAACCTTTTCACTAGTAGGAGATCTGAATTTCGTTGAATTTGTTGATCCTTCCCAAGTAAAATCTCTCTTTAGAAGCTCAATAGATCTAGTTACGTCACAAATTGAAACATCCATAGTAGAACCTACTATCCCTTTAGGATTCAATAAAATTTCAGTTGATCAGAGGAATATCTCTCCCGAAAAATAATGTTGGGATTCCCCATTATCACTTCGAAAGGAGCCTCCTAGGTATATTTACGTTAAAATCCTAGCCTATATGGAGAGACGGGAAGAGAACTAAGATCATGATGAAGTTAGAAATGAAGAAGGAGAAGGGGAAAATTGAACTGAGGCTACCTTTGGGTTCCATTTTTTAGACACTATACAGGATGTATCTATGAAGAACATCCCTTCTTCCTCCTTACCTACTTTTTATGGAAAAAATAATGAGGACCCAGACACATTTTTGTTCGAGTTCTATATCCTTTGTAGGAGCTATAATTATCCACAAGACGCTTATAAATTAAAACTCTTTCCCACTACACTAAAAGATTCCACCTTAAGATGGTTCATGGGATTAGATGAATTCACTATCAAGACTTGGGATGATATGAAAACCTCCTTCTTGCAAAAATATCAAGAGTATTGCAAACCTAAGGACTCTTGACATGATATATTCAAGATACAACAACTTCAAGATGAGAGCCTAGAAGATTATCTCGAAAGGTTTGTTTATACATTACATAAATCAAAATATAATGACCTCAGAGAAGATGCAAAACATACACTTTTTCTTAAGGGGATCTCCTAGGACTTGTTAGAAAGTCTTAATCTCATGGAAGCTGGCGATATTTCTCACAAAGCCTTTGCACAAATCAATGAGATGTGTAAAAATTATTCTAGAAGTAGGGGGAAAGTTGGGAAAAACTTTCGAGCGCCTTATAGTAGAAATGTAAGAGGAAACATTCCTAGTTCAAATGGAGTTACAAGGGTAGAATTAGGAAACCTATTGGAGAATTTCAAAATTGATATCTTAGGAGCAATGGGTTATCAACTAGATGGTTTACAAGCCAAGAAAAGGCAGGATGAAGAATGAGCAGCAATGAGTATTTTTTGTCCAAGATGTAGGACCAAACACCCCCAAAGGGAATGTCCATTAAACAACATCTCCGTATGTCACATCTGTACATAAGAGCATCCAATAGATAACTTGCCATCCTTTCCTGGGTTGCAAGCCATCTATAAGAGTGAGGATGTAGCTAAAACATCTAGGAGGCCTCCTTGGATACCTAGAGACCAACCATCATATCAGAACTTTCCACCACAACCTACACTCTATTATCCTCCATATCAACCACCTCAACAATGGAACAATTCAAGTTGGAAGATTTTTCCACCCCAGTACCCTCCTCCTCAATTTTCGCAACAACAATATTGGTCACAAGGGTGTGGAGGACAACCATATCCTCAGTATCAACTTGTACCTGCACCTAATCATCCTTATCCTCAGCATCAAACAAATTTCCACTAGATTTCACCTGGATTTATACCTCCGACCCCTTTCATTACACAACAACCTCATCACTTCCAGAACATAGATCCTCCTCAACCGACATTATTACCTGCACAACTGATACTTAACCCAAACAATAAACCAACTCAAGCTCTTAAAAACATTGAGTTGCAAACTCTTCCATCATATCTTATTTCAACTGTACATGTACATGAGATTCAATTAGGATATGGAAGAGTTGTGAATGATAAACCCAAGTGATCAGTCATCATTCATGAAGCGAGTGAACTCATAAATGATGTAATTTTGGAGGATGTGAACATTCCAAAGGTTTTAGTGCACACCCATCCTCAACAAGAAACTATTCAGGAGAAAAGAGTTCCTCCATTCCCAGAAAGACTAGTGATAGAAAAACCAGTAGTTCACCCAGAGTATAACATTTTGAATGAATTAAAGAATATCCGTTTAAAAATTATTCTATTACACGCTATCAAGGACATACCAATCTACAATAAGGTAATAATGGAGCTATGTATTAAACATCCAGGGAAGAAGGAAAAAGACCCTCTCACAATTCACGATGATAGGAGAGATGTCTGAATGTATGACAGATCAGTCCTGTATTGCAAAATATACAAATCCAAGAGCCCCGGTAGTGATTGTAATTATAAAAAACACTTCCATAGAAAATAAATTAACTGATTTAGGATCCACTATCAACATGATGACCACCACAGTATTAGAAGTTTTACAGCTAGGACAATTTCTCCAAACTACCCCTTCCATCCTAGAACTAAGAGAGCGTACTACGGTAAAACCTGATGGAGTCTTGGATGACATTGTCCTTTCAGTAGCCTCATGGGAATACCCTGTCGAATTTATGGTTGTAGAATCAAATGATCCTTCTAAATGGAATCCTATTATCTGGGGAAGACCATGGTTAGCTACCACAAATGATTTTATAGGATGTAGAGATGGAGAGATGACTATTTCCAATGGGTTGTCTACATAGAGACTTATTTTATACCCCCCAGCGCAACCAATAATTGAAAACTCATGATGGATAAATTTTTATTTTAGGGATGAAGAATTTGATGACCTTTCCCTTCATAGTGCTTTCTCCTTGGCACTTCAAGAGAAGACCACTGAGAATGTATTAAACCAGTTTGTTTCTTCAACAACTAGTACATATTTTCCTATGTCTCTTGCTCAATTTGATCATAGTTTTGGAGACAAATTTCAAGAGAATATGGCTCTCTCAATGTTTATGGAGACACCTTGTGTATTCACAATTGAAGAGCATACAGGACCCTATACCATACCTTGCGAGGTTGGCCTTGAAAATTTTCTACATATAAACACAGGGTTAATTGAAAACCAACAAGCACAACTAATTAAAGTCCTTAAAAAACAAGCTAGGGCATTTGCATGGGAATACACCGATATGAAGGGTATACACCCTGACATTGGTATTCACCATATTTATATGGATCCAAGCATTTCACCTGTAAGGCAGCTGCAAAGGAGGATGAATCCTGCTCTAAAGGATATTGTAAAAGAAGAAATACAAAAACTCCTTATTGCTGGTTTCATCTATCCTATTTCTGATAGTAAATGGGTTTATCCTTTAGTGGTAGTTCCAAAAAAAGTCACAGGGAAATGGCGAATTTGTGTTTATTTTAGGGAGATAAACAAAGCCACACTCAAAGACTACTTTCCTTTACCTTTTATTGATCAAGTATTAGATACCCTGTGAGGTAAATATTATTTTTCCTTTCTTGACGGATATGGTGGTGACAACCAGATTTTAATAGCACTGGATGATCAAGACAAGACCATTTTTACATGCCCTTGGGGAACATACACATATAGAGTTTTTCCATTTGTCCTATGTAATGCCCTTGCCACTTTTCAATGCGCAGTCTTAGTAATATTTTTCGATCTTATACATGACTGTGTGGAGGTATACATGGATGATTTTACAGCCTATGGAAATACCTTTCAAGAAGCCCTTGACAATCTTGAGAAGGTCTTGATCCGGTGTCAAGAAACGAATTTATCCCTTAGTCATGAAAAACATAAAATGTTACTGACAGAAGGTATAGGTTTAGGACACCATGTTTCCTCCCAAGGAATTAAGGTAGATCATGCTAAGATCGAAGTCATTGTTGGCCATCCCACTCCAAAAAATAAAAAAGAGGTAAGAAGCTTTCTTGGGCAGGCTATTACCGCCGCTTTGTTGAAAATTTCACTAAAATATCTGCACCAATGTTTAAATTACTTACAAAGGATGTAGAATTTCAGTGGACAGAATCTTGTCAAAATTCTTTTGAAATTCTAAAAGCTAAGCTATCGGTGGCACCAATACTCAGGGGTCCCGATTGGTCCCTTCCTTTTCACATATCCACTGATGCATCTGATACAACCATAGGAAGAGTCCTCGGCCAAAAAGAGGCACAAGCAACTTATGCCATTTATTTTATTAGAAAAATTTTGACTCCTGTTGAACTTAATTGCACTGTTACTGAAAAAGAATTTTTGGCAGTAGTTTATTCTATTAATAAATTTCGCCATTACATTACAAGTTATGAAGTTTTTGTGCATACCGATCGCTCCGCCATTATATTTCTAATGAATAAACCAATTACCAATGGTAGAGTGACACGGTGGCTTCTTCTATTGCAAGAATTTAACATTACCGTCATTGACCGACCTGGTAAAGAAAATATGGTAGTAGATTTCCTTTCCCGTATTCAACTTGAAGATGGTACTAAACTGATTGATGACACGTTTCCTGATGAACGTCTATTTGCTGTATCTATTCATACCCCTTGGCTCATAGATATTGCCAATTATTTAGCAACTAGGAAACTACCAAACCATTTTTCCCCTCATGAGAAGTGTCGTATTATAGTTCAGAGTTCCAATTATTCTTGGGTAGATAATGATCTCTTCCGCACTGGTCCAGATCTTATTATTCGACGATATGTGCGGGAGGATGAAATGATAGATATCCTCCATGCATGCCATGATGGACCATGTGGAGGAAATTTTTATAATAAGAGGACAACATACAAAGTCTTACATTCTAGTTATTATTGGCCAAGAATTTTTAAGGATGCTGCCAAATACGTTAAAGGATGTGATAGTTGCCAAATAATGGGTAGACCTACGTATTCTAATAAGATGCCCCTACAACCCCAAGTGATGATTGAACCCTTTGAGAAATGGGCTCTTGATTTTGTAGGACCAATTTCTCCTATGCTTTGTAAAAAGAAGTATATCCTAGTTTTGCATAGACTATGCCACCAAATGGGTAGAAGCTAAAGCTTTGTTTAGGGCCATAGAGAAATCATTGGTAGAATTTATATATGAAGAAATATTTACCCGGTTTGGTGTGCCTAGAGAAATTGTTACAGATCAAGGTACTCAATTTACTTTTAAATTAATGAAAGAAATTACTACGAAATATGGCATTCGACATTGCAAGTCTTCACCTTATTACCCTCAGGCTAATGGTCAGGTAGAATCAACCAACAAAGTTCTAGAATCCATTTTAACTAAAACCATTCACTTACATCATAAGGATTGGGAAGATAGACTTCCGGAGGCTTTATGGGCCTATAGGATAACACGGAGAAACACCATTGGACATACCCCCTACGAGTTAGTGTATGGAAAACAAGTTCTTTTACCTATTGAGTTTCAAGTTAAAACCTTTCGTATGGCAGCACAATTAGGCATGAATTTGGATGAAGCAGAGAAACAACGAATATTGCAGATTAATGAGTTAGATGAGATTAGACAAGATGCACACCAAAGAACCATGATAATATAGAATCAATGAAATACATGGCATGATAAGTTTATTAAGCAAAAGAAATTTAATACTGGAGATTGGGAATTATTATTCGACTCACGGTTTAAAAATTTCAAAGGAAAGTTAACTAGCCGTTGGATGGGCCCATATGAAGTAGTTACAACTTTTGACAATGGGTCAGTAAAAATTAGACAATTGATGGCTCACAAATTTCTTTTGCAGTAAATGGACACAGACTTAGACTTTATCACCAACCAACATCTAAACATGATTTCATACAGAATGTTTTGCAGCAGAATGAAATGGAATTGGTTGAAGGGGAAGTTATTCCTCCTCCTCCTGATCCTTAAAAAAGAAGAAGAAGGTATTTTGGGGTTATTATCACTTGTATATATGTAAATATATGTTTTCTTTTCAGAATAAATAAGAGTCATTTCTAATAGATTGTTTACAAGGGAATCTTTTTCTTTTTATAATGTTATATATGTTTTCATGAATAACCTGAATCATCTAACAAGCGGTTTTGCAGTTGATTACAAGTACTTTATCTCTATAAGCAGCTCATGGAGTATTAATTGGAAAAGGGAAGTATGTTAAAACACTCATCAGGTATCTTAACCTTTCTTGGGGTACTTTTGGGATTTGCAGCTTATAGTGAAAATTAAAAAATACAATATTTTGTATATCATTCTTAACCAAATTTTTTATGATTCATATGGTTTTTTGGTATTTTGATTCAGACATGTATTTTTCTAATTTGTTTTTTTAACAGTTGCTTGAAAGACCCACTTTTGTTATCATATTTTTCACAATTTTATCTTACACCTATGGATTACTAGTTCATCCTATACTTGTTATCAAAACTTGTATCTCAAAGTATTTTAGTGATAACTCGAGAGTAAGTGAAGTTTTTGTCTGTGGGGAACATTACTTTTCTTTTATGAAGAAGAAGGACTGTAAGGTTAAAGAACAACTTTAAGTTATTCTCTTTTGACATGATCTATGGTTAAGGCCATTATGAAAGTACTTATAAGTTTATTTTATAAAATTTAATTATGTGTTTATCAGGACTTAACACACTCTAGTACCAATTGGCTTCCATATATTTAATATCATTATACAAGGCAAACCCGCTAGGGTACTGAAGATGCCTGTTGGCAGTGGATCAATGCTAAGTATTTTTTTTTTACAACATGGAAGATCGATAAATGAAAGTAAACCCATTGGGGTACTGAATAGGCTCACTGGCAGTAGGACTATGCTTGCATGGTGCCAAGGTAAACCTGTCGGGGTACTGAACAGGCCTGCTGGCAGCGGGGCAATATCGGGTAAAAGAGATCTGGTTAATGCACTACTATGCACATAGTTATTAAAACAATGATAATATAAAGATTTTTTTAGAATTTATGAATAAACACGTCACGACCAATTGTTTATAATGTCATTTGAGAATGGCTGTAAGTTGGGATTGACCCTGGCCATCTAATTCAATAAATACCTAGGATGTCATTATCCTAGAAATGGGACCCATAGCTGTAAATCTCACACACTCTGGGGTAAACTTATATATTTTGTGATGATAGGATATCTTTAAAATGAGGTATGGATGACTAGTTTTCCCTATGGCATTATTTTGGTTATATTATCTTCATACAAGTGGTCTTTCTAAGCACTGTTATGTTTTTCATGAATATACATATCTGAATCATTTCCTTTTACTATTTAGTTTTCCTTTTTCTTACAAAGTAATAACCACATGGTAGAAATATTTATTTTTCATTATATGGAACAATTAATTCTTCTCTCTCGTATGGCTTGAGGACACGCCCTATCTTTGGTTTGGGGGAGGATTAGGAAAAATTAGATTGTTTTTATTTTTCCATTACTTATGTCAAATCTATTTATCCCTAACAAATGGCAAGTGTTTTTAGGACAATGAAAACAGTGGAATTTGGTTATAGCATGAAGCATATTTTCATAAGAGAATTAATATGGAGAACTATATGAAGGATCGAATGAAGGTCCAAATGAAATACCAAATGACGATTTGAATAAAACATTGTGATATCATAACACTTATGATTAAAATTTGCTCACCAAATTTTGTCTTTTTTTCCAAATAAGTTTTTATCTCCATATGGATGATTTGATCTTAATTTTTTTTTTTATCATTTCAGTGTTGGCCACCCTATCCTCTTACGCAATCATGCATGTAAACTATCAAATGACTGATTTTCTTGTTGATCAATATTATCGTAAATGCGATTTATACCTTTCGTGTCATATGTTCAACCTTTCCAAATTTTTACTTTGGACATGGTTGAATTAATTTCAAATCTTATGAACTCATTCATTTATGCATATGCCTGTTTTGGGATCATGTCTCAAAATTTTCTATGACAGTGTGATCTATTATTTTTGTTTTTACTCAGTGGGACTTGGAATTTCTCCGGTTTGGGGGAATGTTGATCCTAGATTTGTTATCATTTTTGGAAGTTAAATTACTCAATTAAACATATGTTTTGTTATCTTTTTATATATTTTCTGCCACGTAGATCACCATTTAACCTCAGGTATGTATGAATTTAAGGTTTATATAAAATTCATTCATTATTATCATTTTATGACTTTATTGATTCAAATTAACATTATTTGAAGCACATTTGATATATTAATTTAAATGTATATTTGTTTGCAGGTTATATAGTGATTTTGACAAATTAACAACAAGCACGCATTCATCTTGCCATGTGCACAACACATCCATATCATCATCCAGCTCGCTGCGCAATACTTGTTGGTAAGGTTTCCAGGTGTTAAAATGTGTTACTACAGACTACAAGCCTGAAGCGCACCAACAAACAAACATTTTGTTCATCCTATATTTGTGCCCAGCATATCCAATTCACGGTCCAGCTCGCTGTTCAACTTTACATCTAGATCGCTAATCAGACTGCGCACTATTGAGAATTGATTTCAGGCATTAAATCGATTGAAACAAGCTGCGAATTATTTACTGTCCATGTATCTGGGTAATGAAGTTTGCGTTGTATATGATCTGCCAGCCTATAGCCTCCTTTGTTGATACCCCACCAATAGTCCACGCATTGGGTTGATGCATTAGCCCGCGTTCTAGAAGACTCGCCTCCGTGTGCTCTCCTATGTTCAACACCACTCCACCTGCTCCGTTGAAGAAGGAGCCATGCACCAGAGTCAAGCACGCTGAAGAGAACTGTTCACGCTGAAGAAGGAACCTATGCATTACACCGTCCAATGAAGAGAGCTGACATGCGCTGAAGCAGGAAGATCCTGTGCGTTGGATTTTTTGCAGTTATACACTTTTATGGATTGACTAAATTTAGAGAGCAGTCGACCACTAAAGGGTCGACTTTCACATCCCTATAAACATTGTATATAAACACCTCTATGTGCGGAGTTAGAGAGTTGATCATTTTATTCGTTAGACAGTCATTGAAGAAGAAGAATTTTGTAACTCTGTTCCATCATTTTAATAGATCTGTATGCTTTGCCGTTTATGATTGCGTTTGAGTAGGCGTTAGCCAGGTAACACCCCTGATTGCTGAGAGGGCCTGTAATACTCCAAGATTTCATAAAAATTTAAATTTTTTCCTATGACAATAAATGTTTACAATCGTCGCTTACGAGGGACATTTAACTGTTAACAGTTAACATATTAAGGTATAAACTAGAACTAAAACTAATTCCTTCATTAATTTCTGTATCTATATACTTAATTATTTGCTTTCATAATTCAGTATTAAAGATTGATTTAGCAAGTGATGATATGAAGTAACATGATCTGAAACAACTTTTTTCTACTATGTACTAAAGTTTGTTTTACTATTTGTAAACATGAAGGAACTTGAGTTCATGTCCGAGGCTTAATTAGCTTTTTAGTTAATGCAGTGAAGTGATGCTTCTTGTACAAGTATTTTTACAGGTAAGACGTTTTGTAATCCAGTTTCAGGATCGCGATTAATTATCTCAACAAGCATAAATAAAATGCTAGTATATTTTTTTAGTTTACAGCTTTGAGAAAAAATGAGGTATCGTCGAAACTGTATATTTACTTTTTATTTGTTTACTTATAAGCATGAGTATTTGGAAAATCTGACCACAACATAAATCTAGATGTTATTCTACCTATATTTGACTATAACTTGTTCATCATACTTTCATCTATTTGTTATTGTATTAGTCCCTATATACAATTCTAGAGAAAGATAAATGCACACGCTAGCTCTTTTGATACATTATTACTCGTTATCATGGTAATTCATATGTATTTATCTTAAAATACATTCAAATGTTATATAAACCAGCAAAACCTAAGTCTAGGCATAGTTATAGGGTATAATAGATTGACATTCATACATATATGGAACTAACGATTTAATGCAGAAAACAGTTCTACTAACTTCTCAGGTATTTACCAGGTGGAAATGCAAAAATAAAAAAAAAACCTTATATCATTATAATGTAGTATTATTGCTTTCTTTTAAGGGATGAAGAGTTCATGACCTAATGAACCTATCTAACCCAAGCCTTTGCATGACTTAAATATAACAAAGAGATGTTATGCAAATCATTATTACCCTATTTAAACAAAACTAAACTATAATACCCTTACCCAAGAATCATGTTAAGCATCTCTATACTTGCAATCTTATACTTATAAGATTTTTAACCAATGTACTATCATAGGATTTCGAAATAATCCTTTTGCATAACCTAATACACATTATAAGGGTGTTTATATAAGTATATCAATATTAACAAGGTTATATAAAAACCTTTTGCAGGTTTCACTTCATACTCCCGAACTATAGAGCAAAACCCATATTATTGAATTCATAGAGGGCTCCACGTGGTCGTTGGTTAGTGGTCAGGGTTTTGACTTTGGTAAACTTCACTATAAAAGTCTCCAAAACCCTAAAATCTCACATTTTACCCTATCTTTTATTACTGTGGAGAGTGCCATAGGCTTATGGCCTCATGGCCATTTGTGCCATGGTTTCATCTCTGTGAGTGATCTAAACCACTTGTTAGCCAAACTGAATCCTTGTTTTGATATCTATGAGGTTACAAGATTTAAGCACACGGTTTGAATGTAGAAAATGCTATCAGTAAAGAGCCTTGGTTTCATTGTGAGCCTTACTGATGCTTTGGATAAACTTGTTGAGGTTTTTAGCTTGTGCTTCCTTCAGCCAATTGCTAGGATAAGATATTTACTTGGCCATAGTTACTGTGCAAATGAGATCTATGTGCAGCCAAGGATCAAATTTCTTTAGGTAAATTCATTTTAATCTTTTTGTTTTTTTTTGTCGGAAGCTTTACTTCTTAATACTGGGTTTTCTTTCAAATAAAGACTTAACATTTCTCTATTTTACAATGAAATATTTTCTACAGGTGTTAGTAGGAGTTGGGTCACATAAACTGCTTCAGGAGGAATTTCTCCACGCTACTCGACCAACCGGTAAGCCTCGGTTCTTGCCTGAGGTCCCTTATGTGATTATGTGTGGGGTTGGATGATAAGGTCTCACTGAGTTTCAAGCTCTTTAGCAGTGCTTGCATTTTGAGCATGTTGTGGTTGTGAAGGCCATATGGCCGTATACTGTTTTGCAGAAAAACTTGTAAAGGCCTTTGGTCGTAACTTTGTTTAGTTGGTTATTAAATATGTTTAAGATAGGGTTTGAAATATTATGTATTTTGATTAACTCTGAAAGCTTTACTATGTTGGGAGCCATGTGTTTGGCACCGAACTGTGGTTGAAAAGAATCGTTGGCAGACTTGGACTGTGGGGTTTTTCCACGTTGGATATTTCAGTTTGTATAAGTTTTAAATTAATGGAATTTTGAAGTACCTTACTGCTAAATACCTGTGTTTAGAGGATAAAAGAAAATGATAGCTGTATGGCTCAAATAATGGGTTGTTAAGTCTGTTAAAGGATAGAGACAAATTTATTTTGAATAAAACCTTAGTTTGTTTTTAATATATTTTGCAGTCTTTTAAAAATTAGGGTCTTCGATTCTAAGGTGTTTATATTGATTAATTTTATATTTTATTTAAATATTAATATATTATTTTCTAATTAAGAAATGATAGTAGAAGAAGCATAATTCTTCTTGGCTGTAGGGTTTGACCCCGTGACTTGGACTGGATTGTTAATATCATAAATTAGTTTTAATTTAAGTTTTTAGGTTATTAATATAAATCTGTTTATTTCAATAAATTTCTACTATGCTATTAAGATTGATTTGGATTACTTCTTTGATTTCAGTTTATACTTGATTAATCAGTTTAATACTGTTCTATGTTATTTTTATTTAATACTGGGCATTTATAATGTGGATATTGTAGTTGTAAAAATGAAGAGTTTGATTTAGGAGAAATAGGGTAAAACTGTAAAAGCCCAATTCCATAATGAGGAAGAAAAATAAATTTAGTTGACAGTTTCCCTAATTTAGGGTTTGTATTTTTATTTTACTTTAAAACCCTGCATTATTATTGTCTAACTAAATGTGTTTATTAATTGATGTTTACTTACCGTATTAATGAAAATTGTTTAGATGTTATTGCCAAACCTAAGTGATTACTATACTTCATTTTACAGTTTATTAGTTACTCTTGCTTATGTTATTTTTCTATTCCTATAATATTTAATAACTATGTATATTTATAATAAACTAATCTTATAGCTAGTAATTAATTACTGTGTTAAAAAGAACAGAGTTACACAAGCTATGTACTCTTTTTTTTCTAAAAGACCTTCCTTTATGATAGTTCTAGTTTATCTTTTTAACAAATGTATTCTAACTAAGGAAACTTCTAAACATTCTTATAAGGAATCCGTAGAAAGTAAATAAACATAATCCTACATTCTTGATTTGATTTATCCATCTGAATTTAATCTCACCTATTGTACTAGAGTACTACCTTCTTGAAGGTGTGGAAAAATATAGTTAGGTATTTTATTCATCAGTAAATTTGAAATTAACCCTAATCATTCATTCTAATCCATATCTAATCCAGAATTCATCTATCTTTCAACAGTAAAAGATTTTCTCCAAGTAATTTTAATAACAGATGAAAGACACACACACACACACACACACACACATATTATTTCCTAAATTCATTCATTCTTGTTCCTAAGCTTACATAGAGAAATTAGAAAAAACATGTAGAACCTGGCAATATAGTAGAGGAGACAACAACTTAAGGAGCCCGTTTATCCCAACCAACTCCTGAAGATAGCTGAACTACAAATCTTAGGACCCTCGAGCCTATCTACTGGTCCACCTGGTTGAAAGCATTGGGTGAGAGAACTGGTTTAGAAACCTTTGCAACTCCACAGAGTAATCAGCAGTAATATTTCTGCTTGTAGCAGTAAGAACTCAACTCAAATCAGCTGCAGTAGTTTAGAAATTCAACACTTTTCACTCAAAAAATTCTGCTTGTCCCCTTTATCGAATTTCTTATGCACTAGTTTCACTCAAATATTTCACAAGTAAAGAATGAGCAGCCTTAGCTGAATTCAATGGGAAGTTTTATCATCATTCTTAGGTCTTTTGGGTTAGTTTTCACTTAATGAGCCACCTACTCTTGTTCCACTTTCTTGGGGAACATGACCACAAAAATAGGGAAGTTTCCTCCTGCAATAGCTAGAAGTAGTTTGAGGATGCTGCCAAGTGTCAATCTGATCTCAACCTAGCCTATTCCACCAAGTGGCCAGTAAAACACTGATTTAATAGCCTCCTTAAGTTGTTGTCTCATCTTTTAGTTATTAATTAATAAAATATTCGATAATTAAATGCAATTATCTTTGATCCCACTTGGTCATTAATTACAAACTTTATAATAAAATTAAAACATAATGTCTCCTAAAACATAAAATGATTTTGCAATTTGGGGTATGTGACATACACACCCCCTTAAATATAACATCGTTCTCGATGTTATTTTATTCATTGTCCTCAGAGTTTTCCTGGAACAGAATTGGATATGAATCTCCCTACTTTTGAGGATACAATCCAGTTCCACCAGAAAATATCCTTCGGGTTCCACCTGCACATCATTCCAATTTATAACATGAGTAGCATCATGTACATATTTTTTTAATACAGAGATATGAAAAACATTATGAACCTTCAAATTTGGTGGTAAAGCCAGTTGATATGCCACTTGTCCCATTGTGGACAGTATTTCAAAAGGCCCACAATATTGGGGTGCCAACTTAGCACAACTTCCTAAATTCAAAGAACTCCTTTTATGCCTTACCTTTATAAAAACATGTTCACCCACCTGGAACTTATTCTGAGTTCGTTTAAGATCTGCTTGACTTTTCTGTCTGTCTTGCACAGCTTTTAAGTTACCTTGCACCTGGTTTACAATTAACTCCATCTTCTTTAGTAGTTCAGGTCCTAGTACCAACCTATCAACTGGATTACTCCATGAGATGGGAGTATTGCACTTTCTACCATGCAAAATTTCAAATGGGCTGTATCTTGCTGAAGCTTGGTAGTGATTGTTATAAGCAAACTCCACCAAGTTTAAGTAATCTTCCCAGTTACCTGGATGTTCTCTAACATACATTCTAAGCATATCTTCCAACACTTGAATCACCCTTTCAGTATGTCCATCTGTTTGGGGATGAAAGAGGTACTGAAATTTAAAGTAGTATTCATGCATTTAAATAAAGACTTCCATAAATTACTCGTAAACTTAGGGTCTCTGTCTGAACTTATAACTTTCGGTATCCCAATTTAAACGAAATATTTGTTTCATGAATATATCAACAATATTAGCAGCCTTGCAAGTGGTATTTACAGGTATAAAATGAGCTTCTTTACTAAGTTTATCAACGACTACCATTATCGAATCATTCAGATTCTGATTTCTAGGTAAACCTATAATAAAATAAAGATTGATTATTTCCCATTTCCAGCTAGGGATGGGTAATGGATGTAGAAAACCGAGGAGATGTTGGTGTTTAGTCTTAACTTGTTGACATTCAAAACTCTTGGCAATGTATTCTACCAGTTCATTATTCATGTTTGGCCAAAAATAATCCTTCTGTAACATGGTTATAGTCTTATGATAACCAGGATGTCTTGAGTAAGGAGTCTTATGAATTTCATTTAAAATCAACATCTTAATTTTAGGTACATTAGGTATATACAGCCTGTTTTTACATAGTATTAATCCTTTTTCATTTAGACTATATATTGTACTTAAACTTTCAGTTAAATTTTTTGTTATTTTAGCTTGTAGTTTCTGATAATTTTCATCCAATTTTACTCCTTCCTCTAGCTATTCTTCTAAATCTGTTTTATAAGTGTTGATTGCCGCTACAAAATTTAGTCTTGCATTTCTAATTAGAGCATCAAAGAGCTTATTTTATTTTCCCTTAATGTGTTGGATCTCGAAATCATACTCGCTAAGGAAAGCTAGCCACCTAGCTTGCCTTGCATTTAAGTTAGGTTGATCCAACAAATATTTTAATCCTTTATTAACCACCATTAACATAAATTTTCTTCCGATTAAATGATGGTGCCACATCTTCAAAGCATGTATAGCAGAATCCAACTCTAAATCGTAGGTTGCGTAGTTTTTCTCATTAATTTTAAGCTTCCTAGACTCATATGCAATTACGTGTCCTTCTTGAGTTAAAACCCCACCTAGAACATCGTTGCATGCGTTAGTGCATACAAAAAAGTCCTTATTAGGATGAACAATTCTTAATATTGGTGCAATAGTTAATAATTTTTTTAACTTCTTAAAAATTTCTTCACACTTTTGATTCCATTCGAATTTATTCCTTTTCTTCTATAAAGAAGTTATGGGATTTGCAATTCTTGAGAACCCCTCAATGAATCTTTGGTAATAACTTGTAATCCCCATGAATGATCGCATGTTAGTCACATCTTTTGGGACTGGCCATTCTTCAATAGATTTTATCTTTTCTGGATCAACTGAGACCCCTTATTTAGTTACTACATGGCCCAAGTACTGTGTTTTATCCTTCAAGAAATCACACTTACTAAATTTAACATAAAGATCATGTTCTGTCAACTCTTGTAAAACAATTCTTAAGTGCTCCTCGTGTTCTTCTTTAGACTTAGAATAAATTAGAATGTCATCAATGAAAACCACTACAAATTTATCAAGGTACTTATGTACATTATTCATTAAACACATGAATACAGTCGGGGCATTAGTAATCCCAAATGGCATGACAACAAACTCATAGTGCCCATATCTGGTCCTAAAAGTTGTTTTAAAAATGTGTTCATCTTTGATTCGGGCTTGGTAATAACCAAATCGTAAATCAATCTTTGAAAATATAGTTTCTCTGCATAGCTGATCAAACATATCATCTATGCGGGGCAATGGGTATCTATTCTTAATGGTCATTTTATTAAGTTGATGGTAGTCAATGCATAAGCATAGAGTACCGTCCTTCATTTTAATGAAAATAACAAGTGATCCCCAAGGAGACACGCTGGGCCTTATATACTTTTTATCAATAAGTTCCTTTAACTGTGATTTTAATTCATTTAGTTCCAATAGATTCATTCGATAAGGGGCCTTTGAGCTGGGCACTACACCAGGTACCAACTCAATAGTGAAGTCTAACTCCCTTTTCGGGGGAAGTCATGGAATTTCTTTCGGAAGTACATCCTAATACCCCCTCAAGATTGGAATATCTTCCAATTTTAGTTTATCTTCATTATTAATATGTTCTTCATTAATTACAGTTACAACAAAGACTTTACAACCCTTCTGAACAACTCTCTTTAATTGAAAAGTAAAGATTTGTCTGATAGTTGTTTTCCTAGGAATTCCTCTTACGATTACTGTTTCTCCTTCATTATTTACGCAAGTAAAAGTTTTATTGAAACAATTCAAAACTACTCTATGTTGTTCTAAACATTCGATACCAATTAACATGTCATAAGAGGCTAAAGGAAGTACATTTAGATTCACATAGGTTTCAAACTTATCCATACTTATAGTACAATCTTTTACAAAAGTAATCACTTTTAATTTTGCTCCCGTAGCTAGTTGAACTAACCATGACTTTGCAAAATTTTCTACTAATAAATTGCATTTTCTACTAAATCAGGAGAAATATAACTCATGCTAGCCCTTGGGTCAATTAATATAGAAATGGGTATTTGAATCATCTTACCTTCTACTTCCACCATGGCAGTTTGATAATCATCCTGCCTGTTTTCCAGCACCGCGTTGATCATGGGCATTGCCCTTGCAAAGTCACCAACAGTCATCTCCTCCTGGAACGTATGAATGTTGCTAACATTATTCTTTCTGTTAGGGTGGACTGATGCATAATGAGTTCCATTACAATTCCAACACTTTATACTAGTTCTTTGAGTTTATTATTCTTAATGTAGTTGCTGTGATTATTAGTAGGTTCTTTATTTCTAGGGCCATTAGGGTTTGATTGTGAATTACCTTTATTTCCTTGGAAATTCTTATTAGTAAAATTACGTGTTATTATTCCTAAAATTTTGGTCAGATATGAAACCCTTCTTCTTCTGTTCAAAATTATTAGACCTCTTAGCCCTCCAGTTTGGCATGCTTTCCCTTTTTCGGTTATGCTCATAGAAATTTTTTTCCTTTGGCATAGCCTCCTCAAGGGTTTTTGGATTATCATAATCAATTCTGTCTTTAATGTGAAAAGATAAACAACTTAGAAACTACCGCACCTTAGGCTTCTCATCCATAATGTAAGGTACGTAACCTAGTAAACTTAAAAATTTACTATTTAATGCTTTCATGTTCATAGTTCCCAACTTCAGTTCATAGAATTACTTAGCTCGCTCTTCGTAGTATTGTTCCGATAGAAACTTCGTTTTAAAGTATTTATTAAAGGTACTCCAGTTAATGTCCTTTTCCCTAATACCTTTTACTCTTTTTAAATCATGCCACCAGATATCTACCTTTCCAGTTAAGTTGTAAATGGCCATCCTTGCTTTTAGCTGGTTAGAGTAATTATAGATTTGGAAATACTTCTTCATTCATGACAGCCATGATTCAACTTCCTTTCCTTTCTCAGTTTAACCATTGAAAGTTGGTGGTTATATCTTCTTAAATTCTCCTAAAATTTCCTCATAAAGCTTAAGTTTTCTTTTCCTAGAATGGTAATTACCTTCACTACTATCACTAGTGTACTAGCGATTCTCCTGTGTGAGTCACCATAAATTTTAGAGAAGAAACTACTTTCAATTTTAGACTATTTATACTTTTTACTTTTGTGTTGGTAGGACGTATTTTCGGATCCCATCTGTTTATCTTTTACTTCAGTCTGAAATTTTTCCATCAGTATCTGGTTCAGCTCCTCTTCAGCTCTTAGAGTTCTTTCATTTTCTTTTTTATATGTTTCCATTTCAGTTCTTAATTCTTTAACAGTTTGTAATAATTCTGAAGAATTGTTAGTTATTTCTTCCTGAACTGGTTCTCTTCTAGAATTACTTTATTCATTAAACATGGACTCTTCATCTGCATATTCCTCGAGTCTTTCCATACATGTAGTTCTAGCTCAGAATTTTTTTTTGGTAATAACATTTCAAAAGAAAAATAATAATCAGTATGCATGCATTTTATTTTTTGTTTGTCTATGTAGCTTGAGCCGCATTCAGGCCTAGTGTTTGAACGTGTGCTCAGATACCACATGTAATACTCCAAAATTTCATAAAAAATTAAATTTTTCCTATGACAATAAATGTTTACAATCTTTGCTTACGAGGGACATTTAACTGTTAACAATTAGCATATTAAGGTCTAAACTATAACTAAAACTAATTCCTTTATTAATTTCTGTATCTGCATACTTAATTATTTGCTTTCATAATTCAGTATTAAAGATCGATTTAGCAGGTGATGATCTGAAGTAACATGAGCTAAAACAACTGTTTGTTTACTATGTACTAAAGTTTGTTTTACTGTTTGTAAACATGAAGGAACTTTAGTTCATGTCCGAGGCTTACTTAGGTTTTTAGCTAATGCAGTGAAGTGATGCTTCTTGTATAGGTCTTTTTACAGGTAAGATGTTTTGTAATCCAGTTTCAGGATCAAGATTAATTATCTCAACTAGAATAAATAAAATGCTAGTATATTTGTTTAGTTTATAGCTTTGAGCAAAAAGGAGGTATCATCGAAACTGTATATTTACTTTTTATTTGTTTACTTATAAGTATAAGTATTTGGAAAATCCAAGCACAACATAAATCTAGATGTTCTTCTACCTAGCTTTGACTATAACTTGTTCATCATACTTTCATCTATCTGTTATCATTTTAGGTCCTATATACAATTCTAGAGAAAGATAAATTCACACACTAGGTCTTTTGATACATTATTACTCGTTATCATGGTAATTCATATGTATTTGTCTCAACATACATTCAAATGTTATATAAACCAGTAAAACCTAAGTCTAGGCATAGTTATAGGGTATACTAGATTGACATTCATACATATATGGAACTAACGATTTAATGCAGAAGACAGCTCTACTAACTGCTTAGGTATTTACCAGGTGGAAATGCAAAAAGAGTAAAAAAACTTATATCGTTATAATGTAGTATTACTACTTTGTTTTAAGGGATGAAGAGTTCATGACCTAATGACCCTATCTAACCCAAGCCTTTGCATGACTTAAATCTCACAAAGAGATGTTATGTAAATAATTATTACCCTATTTAAACAAAACTAAACTATAATACCCTTACCCAAGAATCATGCTAAGCATCTCTATACTTGCAATATTACACTTATAAGCTTTTTAACCAATGTACTGTCATAGGATTTTGAAATAATATTTTTGCATAGCCTAATACACATTATAAGGGTGTTTATATAAGTATATCAATACTAAAAAGGTTATATAAAAATATTTTGCAAGTTTCACTTCATACTCTCGAACTATAGAGCAAAACCCCAATTATCAAATTCATAGAGGGCTCCACGTGGTCGGTGGTTAGTGGTTAGGGTTTTGACTTTGGTAAACTTCACTATAAAAGTCTCCAAAACCCTAAAATCTCACATTTTACCCTATCTTTTACTGCTGTGGAGAGTGTCCTAGGATTATGGCCTCATGGCCATTTGCGCCATAGTTTCATCTCTATGAGTGATCTAAACCACTTGTTAGCCAAACTGAATCCCTGGTTTGATAGCTGTGAGGTTACAGGATTTAAGCACTTGATTTGAATGTGGAAAATGCTATCAGTAAAGAGCCTTGATTTCATCTTGAGCCTTACTGATGCTTTGGATAAACTTGTCGAGGTTTTTAGCTTGTGCTTCCTTCTGCTGTTTGCTAGGATAAGAGATTTACTTGGCCATAGTTACTGCTCAAATGAGATCTCTGTGCGGCTGAGGATCAAAGTTCTCCAGGTAAATTCATTTTAATCCTTTTTTTTTTCACAAGCTTTATTTCTTAATACTGGGTTTTCTTTCAAATAAAGACTTAACATTTCTCTATTTTACAATGCAGGCTTTTCTATAGGTGTTACTAGGAGTTGGGTGGCATAAAATGCTTCAAGAGGAAGTTCTCCATGCTACTCGACCAACCAGTAAGCCTTAGTTCTTTCCTGATGTTCCTTCTACAATTATGTGTGGGGTTGGATGATAAGGTCTCACCAAGTTTTGAGCTCTTAAGTAGTGCCTACGTTTTGAGCATGTTGTGGTTGTGAAGGCCATATGGCCGTAGACTGTTTTGTAGAAAAAACTTGTGAAGGCCTTTGGCTGTAACACTGTTTAGTTGGTTATTAAATATTTTTAATATAGGGTTTGAAATATTATGTATTTTAATTAACTCTGAAATATTTATTGCATTGGGAGCCATGTGTTTGGCACCGAACTATGGTTGAAAAGAATCATTGGCAGACTTGGACCGTGGGGTTTTTCCACGTTGGATATTTCAGTTTGTATAAGTTTTAAATTAATGGAATTTTGAAGTACCTTACTGCTAAATACCTTTGTTTAGAGGATAAAAGAAAATGATAGCCATATGGCTCAAATAATGGGTTGTTAAGTCTATTAAAGGATAGTGACAAATTTGTTTTGAATAAACCTGAGTTTGTTTTTAATATATTTTGCAGTCTTTTAAAAATTAGGGTCTTCGATTCTAAGGTGTTTATATTGATTAAATTTGTATTTTATTTAGATATTAATATAGGATTTTATGATTAAGAAATGATAGTAGAAGAAGTGAAATTCTTCTTCGCCATAGGGTTCGACCCCGTGACTTGGACTGGATTGTTAATATCATAAATTAGTTTTAATTTAAGTTTTTAGGTTATTAATGTAACTCTATTTATTTCAATAAATTTATACTCTGCTGTTAATATTTATTTGGATTACTTATTTGATTTCAGTTTATACTTGATTAATCAGTTTAATACTGTTCTGTTTAATTTTTATTTAATAATGGGCATTTATAATGTGGATATTGTAGTTGTAAAAATGAAGAGTTTGATTTAAGAGAAAGAGGGTAAAACTGTAAAAGCCCAATTCTGGAATGAGGAAGAAAAATAAAGTTAGTTGACAATTTCCCTAATTTAGGGTTTGTATTTTTATTTTACTTTAAAACCCCGCATCATTATTGTTTAACTAAATGTGTTTATTATTTGATGTTTACTTATAGTATTAATGAAAATTGCTTAGATGTTATTGCCAAACCTAAGTGATTACTATACTTCATTTTACTGTTTATTAGTTACTCCTGCTTATGTTATGTTTATGTTCCTATAATATTTAATAACTATGTATATTTATAATAAACTAAGCTTATAGCTAGTAATTAATTACCGTGTTAAGAAGAACACAGTTACAAAAACTCTATACTATTTTTTTTTTAAAGACCTTCCTTTATGATAGTTGTTGTTTATCTTTTTAACAGATGTATTCTAACTAAGGAAACTTCTAAACATTCCTATAAGGAATATGTAGAAAGTAAATAAACATAATCGTACATTCTTGATTTGATTTATCCATCAGAATTTAATCTCACCTACTATACTAGAGTACTACCTTCTTGAAGGTGTGGAAATATACAATTAGGTATTTTATTCATTAGTAAATTTGAAATTAACCCTAATCATTCATTCTAATTTATATCTAATCCAGAATTCATCTATCTTTCAACAGCAAAATATTTTCTGCAAGTAATTTTAATAACAAATGAAACACACACACACCCACACACACACACACACACATATATATATATTATTTCCTAAATTCATTCATTCTTGCTCCTAAGCTTGCATAGAGAAATTAGAAATAACATGTAGAACCTGGAAATATAGCAGAGGAGACAATAACTTAAGGAGCTCGTTCCTCCCAACCAACTACTGAAGATAGCTGAACTGCAAATCGTAGGACCCTCGAGCCTATCTACTGGTCCACCTGGTTGAAAGCATTTGGTGAGAGAACTGGTTTAGAAACCTTTGTAACTCCACAAAGTAATCAGTTGTAATCTTTCTTCCTGTTGCAGTAAGAACTCAAGTCAAATCAGCTGCACTAGTTCAGAAATTCAACACTAATTTTCACTCAAAATATTCTGCTTGTCCCCTCCGTCGAGTTTCTTGTGCACTAGTTTCACTCAGAAATTTCACAAGTAAAGAATGAGCAGCCTCAGCTAAATTCAATGGGAAGTTTTATCAACATGCCTAGGTCTTTTGGGTCAGTTTTCACTGAATGAGCCACCTGCTCTTGTTCCACTTTCTTGGGGAACATGACCACAAAAAGAGGGAAGTTGCCTCGTGCAACAGCTAGAAGTAGTTTGAGGATGCTGCCAAGTGTCAATCTGCTCTCAACCCAGCCTATTCCACTAAGTGGTCAGTAAAACACTCATTTAACAGCCTCCTTAAGCTGTTGTCTCATATTTCATTTATTAATTAATAAAATATCCAGAAATTAAATGCAATTATCCTTGACCCCACTTGGTCATTAATTACAAACTTTATAATAAAATTAAAACATAATGTCTCCTAAAACATAAAATGTTTTTGCANGGGCCCCTCATCAACGAGAGGTTCATTCTTTTGTATAATTTTTTCCTTTTCTTTCTGTTATATCTAGTTTAGTTATTTTGATTAGATTGCTGTAAATGTTTATTTCATTTGTTTCCTGTAATGCAATTTTATTTTTGAAAAGTTAAATAGTTAAACTGTGCACATAGTTTGCTTTCAAATTTACTTTCAGTCCTTTCATTTCTGGTTTATGGTTCAATATTTGCAATTAGATAGAATATAATTTTACTTATGTTTATTCCCTTTCTGTTTCAAGTTTATGCAATTTGAATTTCAGTTTGTTTATTAATATATAATGATTTCTTTTATGAATTTGATTAAGTTCATTTCATTATTAAATTTGATTAATAAATAGGTTTGTCTGCTGTCTATTTGCATAAGAATTCACATGTGCACAAATTCAGCTGAAGATTAGATCATTTAGGTTAATTTTTGTTATCTTAATGGTACATACTGTCATTCGGACAACCCGTTTAAACTATCATTCAGTCACCCCTTTCAGACCCACAGTTTAGTCTATCATTCAGCTCAATGTTTCGTTTTTAGTGTTTTTAATGTGTTTTGAAATTGTTTTAAGTCTTGTTCCTTTAGAGTTTGAAGTATGCTTTTACTGTTATAGTTAAAGGATAGTTTTATTTTATATTAAAGTTAATTTGAATTGTTTTAGATTATTTATTAAAATTTATCTTATTTCTTTTCACCTTGCATATGTTTTGAGCCATTTTATGTTTTGTTTCTTGAATTTCTTTCTGATTTCTTTTAACCGTTGTATTGTTTTGTGTTCACGCCTTTAGATTAATTTATCCATTTGCATGTAAAATTCAGTATTGTGTGTGTTATCCTTAGTATGTTTTTAGGGTGTTCCTTTTTCATTCAAGTGACTACTGAAAGAGACTTGCAGGACAAAATTCAAAGATATTCCTATTAAGTTTTCTACTTGTTTCTTTCTTATTAAGTTTTCTACTTGTTTCTTTCTTATTAAGTTTTCATTATTAATTTTTCTACGAGTTTATGAATTATGTTTTCCCTTGCATCCTAGTTTTTGATTTAAAGATTAGTTGTTGATAGTATCTTTTTTCGATTTAAAGTTAGTTGCTTATAAAATAAATTATTGATTGTTTAAGTTTAGTATTTTGTTTCGGCTTAATTACTTTAATAATTGAATTCTTAGGAGTTTGAATCATTTTTTCATTTTAAAAGATATTTCTATCTTTTTTTTGTTAAAATATTTACATGACACCCTATACCTTCGCATATATTTTGTATCAAGTCTAGGCCTACCAACCCTGGTCGATAATTAAATATTAGGTGAATTAATCTAGATGTTATAACACCCAACAACCCTCAAGAGAATGACTGGGTTTAATATGTTAATAAGTCCCTTAATGCCATTCTATAGAGAACCATCACACAAAGAAAAAAAATTGGCATATTATGCTTTACCTTGCTTTATGGGATTAACAAATCGCAGTTAAAATTTCCTCCATATTTTCTCCTTATAAACTAGTGCATGGGGTGGAGTTGGTTTTTCCAGTTGAATGCAAAATTCCTTCATTGAATCTAGACATAGAGTTTTTTCCTGACACTTCCAATTTAGAGGAGTGTTTGGTCCACTTAGAGCACCTAGATGAGCAGTGTCGAGATGTCGTAGTGGATCTAGAGATAAATACACATAGTGTTAAGGCTCAGTATGATAAGTCTATCCATCCCCATAAACTTAGGGAAGGTGATTTGGTCTTATTGTATGATCAAGCTAATGAACTGTTAGGGGCAGGTAAATTCAACCCCTAGTGGAATGAGCCTTACATGGTGAAACATGTCCTAGAGAAAGGTGCCTATGAGCTAGAATACTATGATGGGAATGCCTTGGAATATCCTAGAAATGGGCTCTATATTAAGAAATACTATGCTTGAGCTTCAGTTGAGGCTAACATCTTGTATATTACTGTACAATTGCATATTTTGTTTTTGGTTCTCTTGTAGTATTATAGGTTTATTGACATGCTTCCTATTTTTCGACAGATGTTGACAGAGTCTTTGGTATACTTAGGATTTGATGATGGTGCCAGTTGCTACACCCAGAACCTAGTTTCATATTCCTTGGTTATCTATGCCCTGAGTGTCATTTGGTGTCTTCGAGAGGTGTGCGTGTCCGACCATCATTAAATAATGTTGCTGAGTATAGTGTCATGATTGAGCTATTACGTGATGCCATTTCCAATGGATTTCGATCTCTTGAAATTTTCCTCGACTCGCAGTTAGTCATGTCACACTTAAATGGCTTGTACCATATCAGGGGTCCTACTTTGTTGTGAAGGTTCTTAAGGGTAATATTGTTGGAGCGACAATTTTATTACATTACATACGTCCACTTACCTAGAATTTATAATCATGTTGTTGATTCATATGCAAATTACATTTTAGATTGGAATTTGTCACATCAATGAAGAAGATGAACATTAAAATAATTCACATTTAAGACATGTGTAAATATATCAAATCGATCACTATAATCATTTTATATCCAAATAAAGTTCAAAATGGTGTCATAGTACAAAAATGGGCTTTAAGTCACCAAAATATATACGACTAATACAAAATTTCTATTTAGGCATCTATTCCTATGGGCCTATGTGATTATCATGATAAAACACTACTTCATTGGCCAAATACCTGAATAGTCTAACCCACGTATATGTTACCCCAACTACATGCCTCTACATTACCTCGGGAAAGTCCTCAACTTGCACCATGGGAATCATGTGTGTAAAATAGGAAATGTTGCCATGTATGCTCTGCAACGTATGCTCGAAATCAGTGCTGATAGTATCACCCCCTTGTCCCCTCCATCGATGTTGGGGGAAACCATTAGGTCATCGCATACCTATGTCTGTACACATAAACTTAATGTCAATACTTGATACCACCAAAAACATGTTTTTAATTTCTAAATATATCAAAAATACAAAAAAAAAACTATAAATAACACAAATGGGATCTTACCTGTAACTTTGCATGCGGACCCTGGTGGTAGTGGCATGTCTGGATATCCATGGAAGTTGATTCCTGCATAGGGATAGTCATCTATGTTGATGATCTGTTGCTGCCACTAGTGGAAGAAGTCAGGTGGGATAGGAGTGGGTGCTCTACCTCCCCCTAACCTCTGCATCACCTCTTCTCATCATGTATGGGCTAGATCCTGTAGATTGTAAGGAGGGACCTAAACTATAGGGCTAAGGATTGGCACCCTCTCAAAATAGAAAGTGCTCATAATGCTGGCATAACCAAATTTTTTTATCCAACCCATCTTACATCCAGTTAACTATTGTTTCATGGTGCTCGATAGTGATGTTCTCCAGTCATATACCATATGTTTCATGCACTCTACCGAGTAAAACATGAGAGGTTGTGCTGCTTGATGAAGCGATGCCAACCATGCTATTCTAGCCGATACTATAACTATCACTTTGAGACCAAGGATCTGGATAACATTCAATGAAATTTGAATTTCGATATTTTTTGTGTCAGGAATACATTATACAACTATGTACTCCTCAATAGTGAGTCCTTCACCTAATTCATGAGCCCATAGGTTCACTACCTCACCTTAGTGGGATAGTCCTATCATGAAGTAGATGTCTTCTACCTCTAGTCTCAATGGCATCCCATCCAACATGAAGGCCTATGTGTCTAGATCCCAATAATATACAAACATCTGTAAGAGTCTTGGTTGGGACCTCAAACCCCCGAGGTTCCAAAATGTGTATAGACCACACCTCCGTAAATCTTGTTGAGTATTTATGTCATCAAGTACTTCCCTATCAACATCTTCATGCTCACGTTCTATCCATTCTAGAACCATCCTTCCAAGAAAAAACAAAAAAAGTGAGTTTTCCCCATTGATTTGGACATTTGTGGCCCTATACACATCTGTTTCTTATGAAATGTGTGTATATACATGGGTAGAATTTGCTTTGCTCATGTATATCCATACCTATATGTGGACTGATGAACTGTGACCTACGTGGGTTGAGATTCCCATCTTTGGGAGATCCACGCTTGAAAATTCACCACTAAAAATGAAAATTAATACATTGAATGCATAGAGAATGTGATTATGAATTACATGGTCCTCACGGAGGTGGATTTTGTGGCCTGTAGCTCTAGGAATATTTGTTTGAAATTTCAAGGTCCAGCTAGCTCCAAATGCACTATTGTGGGTAACAAACCAAATGGTATTGTAAAAAATTTATTTTTTATTAAATATTTTTACCCACTTTGTGTATAGTTTGGATTTCTTATTAACTATTTCCAGAAGTTTGGCCTTATATTGTTGTGTAGGAACTCCTTTTGGTGCACTTTAATTGATACTTTGTCTTGTCCATGCCTATGGAAGGCATAACACTAAACTAACATATAAGATAGGACCACTTTCCATGTGCATTTTACGTTATGCTATGACTATATCACCTTAAATATAGGTATGTACCCACTTCTTAATGTCGCAGAACCTTCATACTACTACTAGAAGTGACATTTCGTAAGTGGCAGAGCCTTCCAAATAATGGGTGCCCTAGTTAGATCCTGTTTTGTTATTTGGTACCCATGTTGAGTGTCCTCCTTAGGTCTAGGAGTCCCTTCCCACCATGCCTTTGATAAAGAACTTCATACTCTTTCTTAATATTTATGTTGGCCATATCCTATAGGGACTCTCTTTTTATATCAAGTTGTAATTGCATTTGCATGCATCTGCTTGTCGTATTTAGATTTACATCGAATCCGCACTTCATTTTTATAATCCATATATCCCAAGCTTGTCTTATTGCTATCCCATAAGATCCTCTTATTAATATTTTGTAGCTTGATTATCCCATACCTAGAGGAAACACCCCCCTGAGTGTCCTTATCTTGCATGTGCTTCCTTACATTGAGCATAGGTATGTTCCACTTCTTGGAATGAGTTTGCTTTCCCACGTGACTCATTTCCTCCTTAGTGTACTATAAGCAATTTTACTCTTTTTCAATATTTTCAATATGAAAAAGACCAAAAAAAATATAAAGCATAAAAGTCGGATTGAAATCACTTTCTATTGGAATATGTCGTGTCACCTTCGAACACAACACAGTCTATTCATCCATTGGTTGGGTTACTAGTATGACCTCAGGAGTTGTACTCATTATTAAGAGTTTTCTGCACCAACTGGTGATCCTTCCAGTCCCTATGGAGCCTCTGTTGATGCCTCATGTGTCGTAGAGTTGTCCCAAATTTCATTTTGAGTCTATGCTGCCTATGAGTCTTCATTTTCCTTATGCTCTTGTTTTTAGGAATTTAGCCTTAGTTTCCCATTCCTCAGTTATATTGTCTCTACATGTCGGCCATTCCCGATACATTTGTTACTGGTTCACGAACATATTTTTTTTTCGAGTTCTTCCAAATTATCCAACATTGTTGTGTACCTCCTATTGGTTGATGGGGGATGCCTTAATTCCCTCCTTCTAGGGGATTCTATTCCATCGAATTCAAATGATTTATTCTGGAATAGGGCTCTAGAGTCCATTAAGGGCCTTGAGACTTGCAGTCATAAGTGGCAGGTTCTCTTGCCATTGATATATTTGGGAATACATTAATGTCCCCTGATCAATGGATTCTCTTGAGTGTTCGAACTCAACACATCTATTCACACTTGTTTGATTGCACTCTTTCCCTTTGATCCCATTCTCATTATTGGTGGGATATCTTGTGTCTATTAATGCTATACACCAATGACTAGTAATCAGACGATGGTCCATCATGTTCAACTTCAACACCTTTATTTGTGTGGTGGAACATGTACCAGAGACAATTTGTGTCGAAGAACTATGAGTTTGGTGGAAATCCATATATGCTACCTCCTTGATTGTGCCTATATCTATAGGTTTCAGCTCTCATGACCAAACTCCAGTGTACCCTATGATGTCTTCATTTAGTATGGAGACCTTATTTCACTGTATATTGTACGTCGCAATGACCACTCATGAAATATGTTTATTATGCCTATTGATGGCCATTGCACTATTATGTATCCGGGTCTGCTATGTATACTTCATATTTGCAGTCATATGTAGAGATCTATCATTGTATTATACTGATGAGTGGTTAGTTTTTTCACCCGGGTATTCATTAATCCAGTCCTGGGATTGTTATAATGTATTTCGGCCATCATGTACCCCTATGAACTCACACATTAGGGGGCATATGTTATAACATGATTTTCCACACCTGATACATTATGATTTGATGGCATATCCATGTCCCTATGCATACTCCTTTTATCCCATTTTCTTACCATTCCTTTGATGCTCCAGTGGAACCCCTAAAAATACAATTTTGAGTATATATGCGGGTCACAAGTATACAACCCACATATACATAGCTTGCACCACTGTCACCATCATACATTGGGTTGTATGCTAAAAAAATAAAAATATTTGGATTTTTCCCCATCAAGTAATGGATGACTTGATCCTTAGCCCACACGGGTGTGGCTCATTGGCGGTTCAGTTGTTATTAAGTCACATGTTGTAAATTGGAGGTCACAAGTTCAAATCACACTCAGATTTACTTGTGTCACATGCTTGCAGGGTGTGTGGGGCACCTAGGGGTATATTGGTAGCAGGATTGGATCCCTAGACCCTGTATCACGCGAGTACCAGCCAGTCTCAGTTTCTGATTCCCTTAGCTGGAAAAAAAACTAATGACTTGATCCTTGGCATTCCATATGTTGGGAAATGATCTTATTCGACCCTTCATTTCCCATTGAGGGGTTGTATAGTGAGCTATTTTGAAGCATTATAGGTGAGAACTTTGGAAAGAAAAGATATTATAGCGAAATTGTGCCCGAATATTATATGCTTGAGTCTGTATACCTTTGTCATTGAAGCATCCATTAATGCCCTTTCCCAAGATTTCCTTTGTCTTTATGATATTTCCTTTGTATGGAGGATTAAAGTGGTGGAGGCCCAAATGGAGGGACTCGGTTTCTCGATTTCGATGAGTTGCCAACAAAGGCTATCATTTGTATCTCTGTTTATATTAATACAAATATCCATTTCTTTTTCATTACATGTGTAATTATGAATATTTTTATTCATGGATGTAATTACTTTGTTTACATGTTGGAATTGAACATGCTACATTAGAATCTAACACTTTAAATATATCATGCTTGTATATCTTGTTGTTGTTGAGGACAATGTGTAGGGACAAGATTGACTGAAAGTTCAATGGGGATCTTCTTCGAATGTCTAGAATAAGGTACACTTCCCATACCTTAGTGTTAGTTTCATTTATATATTTAACATGCTTTGAAATGGATTGATTTATACTGTCAACCTGTCTATTGTGGTCCACCCCAAGCCATATGAACTTTTCTTCATAACACCAATAACAAAAATTCATGGTAGCATTCCTATCGAAATTGAGCCTGGTAAAACTTTAAACATAAACCTAAATATGACTCCATTATAAAAATACCAGCTACTACAAGTTTTAAAATATGAAGTTTTTTTAATGGGATTACAGATATATGAAGGGCGTGCACCCCGATCTCTATACACACCACATCTATATCAATAAATATTACATCCCATGTAGACAACCATAAATGAGGATGCACCATGCATTACGATATATTGTCAAACAAGAGCTCCATAAACTTTTGGATGTTAATTTCATCTATCCTATATCCGACAGTGAATGGGTGTCACCTCTTGTCATAGCTCCCAAGAAAAAAGGAAAATGGATAACTTGCGTAGATTATATAGAAATAAATAAATCCACACAAAATGCCTTTTTTCCACTACCATTCATAGACCAAGTGCTCGACACTCTCTTGGGGAATATTTTTTTTCTTTTCTCGATGGTTTCAATGGATACAACTAGATCCAGATAGCCCTTGAATACCAAGATACAACTACTTTTTCTTGTCCATGGGGTACATTTTCATATTGAGTTCTTCCTTTTGGTCTCCGCAATGTGCCTGCTACTTTTCAGAGGGAAATTTTGGGCATCGTCTCAGATATGGTGACTAAAAGTGTCTTGTAGAAACAACGATGCCATATCATGAAAGATGGGAGCCCCATTAGTTTAGATAAATTTTGATCATTTTCGCTTTTGGTTTATTCAATTTTTTTTTTTCTTAATAAAATTGCAAAGAATCTGACACAAAACAATTTTTTGAATTCAAAACAAAGAATAAGTCAAAAGACCCGATACAATAAAATTGGAGTAAGAAGTGGGAGTGATCACATGTTTTTTATCACCCCCCCCCCTCGACTGTCCAAATCCGACTTCGACTACATTAAATCTAATTTCAAGAATCTGTGATTGTTATAAATTTGAAATTTAAAATGCTGTGACTCCCTAACCCCGAATTTTCGTAAGACGAAAGGTGGAAGAAATATCATGTAATTATCAAAGTACTTCTCGATGTTCGAATATTACTGTTCCAACTTTTCATAAGTGGAAAATCAAAACCTCATTAAACTATTTCCATATTTTGTTCCTAACTTCCAATCCCACCACTCATACATAATATTTTCAGCACTCGATAGTCGGAGAAATATATAAAATTTGAATAATTATCATCCTAGTCTCTGACTCACGAATTTCGAGCCTCCCTTCCAAAAATGTTTCAAAAATTCAAAATTGGTGTATGATACTTACGAATATGCATTAAATGGAGTTTATCATTTAAACTATCCAATATTGAACATTTTAAACATGTTGAAAATCCCTAAAACGACATTAATCTAAACTTAGTTTCAATCCATCACCACAACCGCATAAAGCATTCATCTTGCAAGAATTTTTGTGCATAGTTTCTAGAGTTACAATTTTGGTTTTTACAAGTATTATTTATGTTCATTAACTTTCACAAAACCTATAACAACTTATGTGAACTTATACTGTTCTATGTTTTTGTAGAATTACAAAGGAAACCATGACAAAATAAATGATGTCCAAATCTCCAATGGAGGATTTAAAATCAAGAGACCCTAAATTTGTTTTTTTCTATGACATAGACACTTAAGTATTAGATACAATATGTCTTGATTGCACTAGTATATACACTATTTTAGAAAACAATGAATTCTCTAAGTTCAAGGATTATGTGCCTATTTACCAGAATATCAGTAATTCCCAATTTCATGCAATTGTTGCTTGGCTCGCGGTCTTACCGTATACATAATTGGTTAAATGGGTCATTGATTTCGTAGACATGCAGACTAGCACTTTCAGATATGCCAACAAAATGGAATTCACTAATATCAAGCCTGATACTTTCGCCAAGATATATGAACTCAAGGCCCCGAAACAACTTTCTTACTCATGAAATTATAAAAGCATTCAAAGACAAGATTGAGCCAGAGGTTCTACTAAATACATGGACGGTTGTTCCTAGCATATTCATTCTCAAACCAAATTGCCAATACCCAATTTTGCTACTCATAGAACCCTACAAAATACTAGAAACAATTCTCTACAGATTTTATGGAGATGAAAATTGTCAATATTTCAAACTAGAATGGATACCTTTGGCTTATTATGTGGCAAGTACATGTAAATTTTCCTTTAATATTCAACCAGGGCTAAACAATGCATGCAAAATATCAATTGATAACCACACATGAATATATTTTGCAGTATGCAACGAAATATAAAACTTAGAAATAACTCACAACATCACATCACAATATTGACATTATTATTTTGGGCATGGAAACCCCCGGAAAAACCCAAGATGGGAAAAATGGTGTAGCAGTTAGATATAGATTTTATTATGAGAAAATATGGAACTTTTACAATCACTGCAAATTCACCCAAACCTGGCGAATGCAGTACCCAGCAGAATCACTAGGAAAATCCTAGCTAAAACTCCACACCCTCCTATGTGAGTGTACGACCCAACTGTACGAAGCTCGATGATCCTGCTGCTCGCTCCTCCGTCTTCTTAGCTAAATCCTATGTCTGAATTTCTCTCAGTGTTCGTATCCTAAATCTGTCGGAATACAAGTGTTTTTTTTCTCTCCACCAATTGATCTCTCTTTTATAACTTTAGGTAAAGTGAAAACCCTAATTTCACTTTCACTTTAACTAGTGGTAAAGCAAAAACCCTAATTTCACTTTCACTTTAACTAGTGGTAAAGCAAAAACCCTAATTTCACTTTCACTTTAACTAGTGGTTCACTAAATTTAATTTAGATCACTTCAATTTATTTTCCAAAGTAAACTTAGGAAAAGTAAATTAAATACAATTGGTTTCCTAATTTAAGTCTTCTACACGCAAGAACACATGCATGTAGGAAGACCTTCCTTGTTGCTACTAGTTTAACACTCCCTCTCAAAGAGGAATAGATTTGGTAGCAACCCCAGCTTATCCCTGAACTTCACAAAACCCTGTCTGCAAAGATCCTTGGTGAAAATGTCTTCAACCTACTCATTTGTCTGTATGTACTCCAACCGAATGGTTACCCTCTAAACACAATCTCTCAAGAAGTGGTATCTGATATCTATGTGTTTGCTTCGGTCATGGAACACTAGATTCTCAGATATCCTAATGCCACTTTGATTGTCACATTTAAATACTGTAGCCTCTAGCTCACACTCGAACAACCCTGCAAGTAACTTCCTTAGCCACATACCCTCACAAGTAGCCATGATGGATGCCATGTACTCAGCATTTGTCGAGCTCAATGCAACTGGATTTTGCTTCCTGCTGAACCAAGAGACAACCACTGATCCAATGCTGAAACAACAACCTGAAGTACTCTTTCGGTCCTCTACACATCCTTGTTGGGTGTTATAATGTCTAAATTAATTCACCCGATCTTTAATTATTGACCGCGGTTGGTTGGCTTAGAGTTGACACAAAATATATGCAAAGGTAGAGGGTGTCGTGTAAATATTTTAACAAACAAAAGATCGAAAGATGTTTCAAAATGAAAAACCAAGTCGAAACTCCTAAGAATGCAATTACTAAGGTAATCAAACTGAGACAGAATAATAAACTAAACAATTGATAATTTATTTCACAATTTTAAACTGAAAAAGATGCAATCAACAACTAACCATTCGAATGAGAAACTAGGGTGCAAGGAGAACTTAACTTATAAGAAAGTAGAAAAATTAATAAAGAAAACTTAATAAAGAAAATAAAATAAAAGAAGCAATTAGAAAAATTAATAAAGAAAATATCTTTAGGTTCTGTCATACAAGTTCTTTCGACAATAACACAATATAAAAGAAACAATCTAAAAGCACACTAAGGAAAACACATACAACACTACACTTACATGCGAATGTATAAATCAATCCAAAAGGTATAAACACAAAACAATAAAACAGAAAAGAAATCAAAAATAAATTCAAGAAACCAAACACAAGACAACTTAACACATTTTCAAGGTGAAAAAGGGTAAAGAAAATAATAAAACTTCAATACATAACCTAAAACACTCTAATTTTATTTCCAATGTTACATAACATTATTATCTAACTATTACAGTCAAAACATAATTCAGAAATTAACAAAACAAAACTGAAAACAATCTCAAAACTCGTTAAAAACATTAAAAACGAAACTAAGGGCGGAATGACAGACTGACCTGTGGGTCTGAAAGGGTTGGCTGAATAACAGATTGAACAGGCTGTCCGAATGGCAATCTACACAATTAAAATGATAAAAACAAACCTAAATGATTTAATCTTCAGCTGAATTCATGCAGATGTAAACCTAATGCATAAAGGCAAGAAATAAACCTACTTATTAAGCAAATTGAATAGCGAAGTAGACTTAAACAAATTCATAATCATAAACATAAAGAAACCATTGCATATGAATAAAAAAACTGAAATTAAATTACATAAACTGATAATTTATGACAGAAAGTAAATAAACAGAATTGAATTTAAAAGCAATCTATTCTATTTAACTTGCAAATAAACTGGACAATAAATTAGAAATGAAATGACTGAAAGAAAATTTAAAATCAAACTATGTGCACAATCTAGTTACTTAATTCTAGAAATAAAGATGCATTACAGGAAAATTAAACCTGATAAAACAAATTGTAAATTAAACTAGCTAAAACAAAAAATAAAGAAAGAAATAAACAAGAAAAAAAACCTCTGGTTGATTAGGGGCCCTCTCAGCAATCAGGGGTGGTGCCTAGCTAACTTCTACTCAAACACAATCTTCAACAGCAACACATACAACTCTTTATTTAGATGATATAACAAAAATATAGTGTTTAAGAAAAAATCACAGTAGGAACTCTTCTCTTGCTCTCTAGCTAACTGACTGACTAACTTTCTTGCTAATTGAGCTCTCACATAGAGGCTGCTATATATAATAATTTACAGAGATGAGCAAATCGACCCTTTAGTGGTCGACTGCTCTCTAAATTTAGTCGATCTTAAAGGTGTTTAACTAATCACAGGCCAACGTGTAGGCATCTCACTTTTTCAGCACATTTTTGTCTTTTTACTGGGCAGTGAAAACATAGGCTCCTTCTTTAGCCTGAACAGTCTTCAGATGTGGCACATGGGTCCTTCTTCAGCATAGCAGGTAGGCTGGTGGCGAACAAAGGGGAGAAAATTGGCGAATATTCTAGAGCACAGGTTAAATGCATCAATCCAACGCGTGGATTGTTGATGCGGTGGCAAGCGAAGGAAACTGCAGGGTGGCGGATCATCTAGAGTAGGTTGTTTGCAGGCTATTTCATGTTTTAAATTCCTGAAATTACTTCTCAGCAACACACAGTCTGATGGGCGATCTGGGCGAAGAGCTGAATGGAAGGTTGGGTCGTGAGCTGGATATGCTAAGCATCGATCTAGGGAAAATGAAGTGTCTGTTTGTTGGCGCACTTCAGGACTACCGTATACAGTAACACATTTCAACATCTGGCAGGCTACCAAAAATTTTCACGCAACTGGCTGGATGAAAAGCTAGACGTCGAGTTGGATGTGATGTGCACAAGGCAGGTTGAATGCATTTTTGTTATTAATTTGTTCCAAACAGATTATAAAATATGAAAAACAATTATATAAATCAATTAATACATCAATTGCACTTTAATAATTGCATTTGTAATTAATAAAACCATGAAAATGATAATAAAAAAATGATTTCATATAAACCTTAAATTCATACATACTTGAGCTGAATAATGATCTACGTGACATAAATATACATAAATATAATAAAACATCTGTTTAAATAAGTAATTTAATTGCCAAAAATGATAACAATTCTAAGGTCAACAATCCTGCCCAGTCAGCATCTGTGAAACCTGCTAACTGTACACTCCTCCTGCACTCATAAACCAATCCATACTCCACTGTACCTCTGATGTAGTGAAGTATGTGCTTTGTAGCACTCCAATGCAGTTTGCGAGGGTCCACCATGAACTTACTCAAAGATTTTACTGCAAAGCTGATGTCTGGTCTAGTGTTGACCAGATACATAAGAAATTTGATAAGCTGACGATACAAGGTAGGATCAAATTTGTCTGACCCTAATGCATCAATTTTCCTCTAGTTGGAAACTAGAGGTATAGCCATAGGCTTGTAGTCCTCCATCCTGAATCTCTTCAGGATCTCTACTACATACTTCCCCTGTCTGATGAAAAAGCATCCATCTCTCTGTAAAACCTCCAAGCTCAAAAATTAATGCATCAACCCAAGGTATTTCATCTCAAACTCTACTGCAAGGTTGGACTTACAGTCTTCAATCAACCTCTCATCTCCTATCAAAAAGAGATCATCCACATATAAGACCAATATGAGAGACACCTCACCTGTCAAGAAGTATAGGTTGTGGTTAGCCTCACTCTGCTGAAATCCCATCTCCTATAGATAGTTTTCAATCCTCGAGTACCATGCTGGAGGTGCCTACTTGAGCCCATAAAGAGCTCGATGCAGTCTGCATACATGCATCTCCTTGTTGTCCACATCAAACCCCTATGGCTGCTCAATATACACCTCCTCCTCTATCACTCCATTGAGGAAGGAATTCTTGACGTCCATATGATGGACACACCAACCCATCTCAACTGCTAGTGAGATAATGGTCTAAATGGAAGAATACTTGGAAACAAGGGTGAAGGTCTCCTCATAATAATTACCCTCCTTCTATGAAAACCCCTTTTCCATGAAGTGTGCATTGTAATTCTCCATGATTTCGTTTGCTGCATGCTTCACCTTGTAGATCCATATGGATCCCACCACCTTTTTCCCTTGTGGCCTCAACACAACCTCCCATACTTGGTTTTTCATAATGGAGTCATACTCCTCAACCATAGCTTCCTACCACACATATTGTTGTGCAGCCTCCCTGGAGCTGGAAGGTTTCGATTTAATCAACTCTATCATGAGTGTCATATAACTAATCCTCTCTGGTGGTACACTCTGTCTAAAAGATGTCTATGGAGGAACTACCTACTTGGAATCCTGTAGTGTGGATCTAAACCACTTAGGCCTTGACCTAGTGTCAACCTATTGTGGCTATTGGATATCCATCTCCTACTGTAGCTCATCCTTCAAGTCAATGATTGAAGGATCCTGTCCACCTGAATCCCTCTGATCACTAGAACTTGTGCTTTGTGTCTATACCTGTACCTTTACATCTGGCTCCTCCAACTTGACTCCTGACTCTTGTGATGGCTACTACTTTGTTGGTAAGTCTAGAGATATCCACAAGGTCCTATCCTCATCGAACTGGACATCCCTGCTCACAATGATCCTCCTGTGAGTAGGAATGTAAACTCTCTATGCCTTCGAAATCTTGTTGTAACCAACAAGTAACCCCTTCCCTCCAAAAGGGTCCAACTTCTTCCTATTGTCATCATGAACATAACAATAGCAGACACTACCAAATATGTGAATGTGACTCACATCTCCAAATCCTTCCATATTTCTAAAGTGGTCTTCTTACTAGAAAGGTGAGGGGCTATATGGTTCTTCACTCCATCCATGATAATCGGCATGCCTATGGAATAAATCTTCTTCCAAGCTGCTATATCTACCAGATCTGTGGGTGCAACTTTTGTGGATTCAATGTGCTCCTTAGACTCACTGACATCCAGGATCCTTGTGATCCTCTCTTTCCATGTAGGAAAGTTCTGATCGCCCTGGAGTCTATCCTCAACTCTCAATGGCATGGCCATAGTGAAGTGTACTTGTCAAACCCTAGATCTGGAAGTCTAGGTTTGTGTCTTCCTATAGATTTGCGGCCATCTTCCCCTGATCTATCACTTTTGTTGCAAATCTCTCAGCTTTAGCTCACCAGAGATCTGATACCATGTAAGTTTTCCTTTAATATTCAACCAGGGCTAAATAGTGCATGCAAAATATCAATTGATAACCACACATGAATATCTTTTACAGTATGTAGTGGAATATAAAACTGAGAAATAACTCACAACATCACATCACAATATTGACACTATTATTTTGGGTATGGAAACCCTCGAAAAAACCCAAAATGGGAAAAAAGGTGCAGCTGTCAGATATAGATTTTATTATGAAAAAATATGGAAATTTTACAATCACTGCAAATTCACCCAAACCCGGCGAATGAAGCACCCAGCAAAATCACTTGGAAAATCCCAGCTAAACCTCCACACCCTCCTATGTGAGTGTACGACCTAGATGTATGAAGCTCGATGATCTTGCTGCTCGCTCCTCCATCTTCTTAGCTAAATATTTTGTCTGACTTTCTCTCCCTGTTGTAATCTCACAGATCACATAAGGTTACCAATAATACATACTAAAACATAACTATAAATAAGAGACAAGAGACAAGAACAGATAGGAAAACAACTTATATTAATGTAATGAGTTCATACAAGGCAGAGAACTGAACTACCTTCTTGCTTGGCTCAACAGCCTAATATATACAAGTTACAAACAGTTACAAAATAACTACCTGTCAGTTCGGTGAACCGACATGACTGTTAGTTAGCCGACTAATCTTTCTAGTTAGTCAGCCGACCGACTTAGTCGGCTTGATCGACTAAGTCGGCCCATCGACTTAGTCGGCTGATCGACTAAGTCGGTCTTCGTTCAAGTCGACTTCGTCGACTTGCTCCTTCTACATCTCCCCCAACGAACAAAACGTTTCTTCGTCCCGAAGAAACAGGGAAGTACAAAAAAAATGAACTCTTGTCGAACCATTCAAACGTGCTCTTGCTGTGGACTGTGCAGACGGATGGTCGGTCTCCTCTGGATGCAGACTTCGACGATAGCTGGAGCTGTGATAGTAATATGATGCTAAAAGTCGGTCCAACTTTGCAATGCCTTCTGGATATCGATTGTTAAGGTAGTGAGACTTGAAAGGATCGACATCTTTTCGGACATGGGCATTTCTGCGATATTCTCCATGTTGGGACCCAACAATTGGTTTTGCTCTTCTGCAGCATTGATGAGTCATTTCATCTGTGGGAAGATGATGTCGACTTTCTCTAAGTTGGGAAGGGCCTATTGAACCCACTGATGTGCCTCTTGTTCTAGCTTCTGCAGTTTGTTGGTCTCCATCACAATTTGTTCTTCAATGGTTTGCCTTAGTTCTGCCTCTGTCGACTTCCGGCCCTCCAAAGCCTGAATGCCCTGTCACGCCTGCCTTATCTGCTGATAGACCTGGCCATAGTGATTAGTCCAGTCTCGTAATACTTCCTCAGTGACAACTGATTCTTCCATATGATCCTGTAGAACCTTGTATGCCTCCGAGAATGCAGTGTGCTGGGCCAGGAGTAGTCGAACGGTCTCCTCCTTTTGTTCTTCCTTAGTCTCTTGCATCTGGGTCTAGACGGTCGATACCATCGTCTCGAAGAGCTGATATGCTCTTTTAAGTGGTCGATCTATGTCCACTTCAATAGGGTCTGGTATCACGGTTTGTGCTAGAGCTCTGCATCTGCCGAGAAGCTCGACTTCTTCTGCATTTTTGGCTACAAGCTCTTTATTTTTTCGATCTGTCCTTTTCTTTGACTCTTTGGCCACAGTTTTAAGGAGTTGGCTGACCTCTGTGTCGTCCAAGGAACTTGCATCCCTTAGGCTAATCCAGAGACCGGATTTTCTATGATGCTCTTTCGTTTTCTTTTGTTTGTCTGTCTGTTCCTCTTGGGTATCTGCAGCAGTTGAGGTTGGGTCTGTGGTTGGTGGAATGGAGGTCGAGGGTTTTTCTGGTTGGGGGGTTGGTCTGACCATTTTCAGCAGTGAAGATGAAGGTGGTTGTGAAGGGTTTGGCTGTGCTTATGGTGGTGTGGATTTTGACGGTGGTGGTGGTGGTGATGGGGGTTGTGATGATGGTGGTGTTGGTGACGGAGTGGGGGTATGGACAGGGGTCGAAGGGTTGGCTGGAGTGTGTTGTGAACTTTGGTCGGAAGAGATACCTGCTTCCGAAGGGGTAGTGGGTAGGTCGTCGGGGCTGATTGGCTCCGTGATAGACTTTGATGCTCCTATTACGTCACCTTGTTGGTCTTGGGTGAATGTCGTCGTAACAGTTGCATAGGGATTTTTTCTTGCATAGAGAGGAGATTTTATTTGTATTTTCTGGGCCGAATTAAATAGTGCAGAAAGTGTCATGAAGAAAGCTTTAAGCTCAGCGTCCTGGTCGACCCTGGCTCTGAGTGGCTCCAGGATGGCGCTTTGATATTCATCATGGGGACTGTCTGCCTGCTGTACTGGTGCTTGCTCCTCGACTATGGTTTTCGGGGATGGGGGGGGAGGGGTCGACACAAGGTCAACCACATTTTCAGGTGTCGGTGCCGTTTTTGATTTCTTTGGCTGACCCTATGGAGCTCCTGCGTCCAGATACCGTTGAAACTGAATTTCAACTGATACTTTATTTGCACGGGCATCCTCGACAACGACGACGACCGTGGCTGCTAGTTCCTCCTCATCGTCGGTCGAGTCAGCCAAAATAAGGTTGCGCTTACCCTTACCTTGTTGTAGTTTTTGGGCCTTGATTTTTTTCCTGGTGACAGCTATCTCCTTAGCCAGCTTCTTAATGATGCTTCTGGATAAAGCATATTCCGGGTCGTCGCCTTCGACTTCACCTGTCGGTACTTGAGTGGGGTAGATGGTTGCTAGAGCCGGAGGGGTTGTCTGTTGCTGTGGTTGTACTGTTGGTTGTTGTTGTTATGTCGGCTAGGGGTCGACTACCTTTGCAGTCGGAGGTTTGACAGTGATGTGTACCCAACTAGTGGGCACGGTCGGGGTATCATTCGACACAAATGTGCTGATGTATAAGTTGAGCTCGTAGTCTTCTTCTTTTTCCTGGTCGGTGAGTGGCTCTATGATGGAGAAGTCGACCTATTTGGCAGCCTCTGGAATTGGTATCTTTGTCTGCGCTTGTCGAGTCAACTCTCGAAAAATCTGGTCGACCGTCGGATAGTAGTCGAGGTCCTGGGATTTGGGGTCCTGACCTCGCATGTACCATACTGATGTATGATCAAGTTCTAACTGTATATGAGACTTAGCAAGGATATTTCGTCGAATGTTCTGGGGCACCTTCCACCTCGTCATGCGAACCTTCAACTGCTGGAACCAGTTTTCCAAGAAGACTTTCCCCTGTGCTAACTCATGCAGGGTTCCTTTTTGTGAAAAGGGTTTAAAGCGGTGCATTTCGAACTTGGTCGGCTCCCGGAAGACTGGACTACCTTCCAGACAAATATGGTACATAACAATCCAGAGAATGAGAGAGGGGAACTTGATCATACCTCCTGTCTCTTGGCATCTTTCGCAGATGGTTTTGACCATGTCGGCAACATAATCTCCCCATCGGTAGATCTTACCGTCGGTCGCGATTGTGTCGACAGCTTCCAGTATCTCCAGTTTAAGGTTGCTGCCCCAACCTGCCAATGTAAGGGTGATTGCTATGATTTTAGCCACGATTTGGGGCATCCATGTCGCAATCTATCTGATCATCAATCCTTTGGAGTTCTTTCCCGACGGTGAGCCCGTAAGTTCTTGGACTAACCCATCTTTGATCCCAATAGGTACAGGGCTGCCTTGGTTGGACAGACCCGTAAGCTTGGAGATAACATCCCCGGTGATGTCAATCGGCTGGTCAAAGTAGAATCGGCCGTTGTGGTAATGACTGATAATGAATTTAACAGCTGCTTCTTTCATCCCACCGAAGCTTGCCATTAGTGGTACGTTAGGGTAGTTGAAGATGGTGCTCTTCCAATTTTTCTCAGCGGCCTGGGTCATTCTGTTGTCGACATAGGCCCACTCTTGGATCTCTGTCCAGAGTTTCTGGAATGGGCCCTCCTGTACCTTTGCGTTTTTGATGTTCTTTAAGTGGCTGATCAAGGGGGTGTCCTCCGCTTGCAGCTCCTTTGCCTTGGTCACGGCTATGGTTAGTTTGGGTGCCATTGCGTCGGACTGGTCGGGGTTTTGACAGGGTTCTTGGTCTTTGGTCGACTAAGATTGCGGGTGCTCTGAGGGTAATTGGTGTGGTGAATGAACCTTCGATTGTCCATTATTATAGGCATGGGTGTGGTTGAGTGTCGAAATGGGTGTATTAATGGCGGACTTGACAGTCCAACTGCAATACTTGAGTGCAACTGAATGGAGGATCTATTTCAGCGCTCGAGGCCATCAATGCGTGATGGGACTTTTGAAGTCGATGGTCGATGTCGTTGGTGAAAATGGTCATCCTGACTGGTTGATGGAGATGGTCGATGGTGGTGATGTCGGGTGTCGAAGTAGTGAGTTGCTGTCATGGCTTGTTGTGGTGGATGTATTAGTTTGTTTTGGAATTTTTCTATCGTTTTATGGGTTTTGATTGACGATTAAGGTTGTTATTTGATTTTTTTTTCTTCAGTTTCTGTCACGTTTGAGTCGGGCTCCATTAACGAGCTTCTGAAATACTAGTCCCTGTAATGTCTTCAGTCGGACTGAACCATTGGGATGTTTATCTTCGACAACGTAAGGTCCCATCCATTCTGTGTGTAATTTCTTGGGTTTTCCTTTGACTCGACTATTATAAAGTAAAGCAAGGTCGCCGACCAAGAGGTTTTTGTTTTTGATGTTACGGTCGTGCCAAGCTTTCTGTTGTTGTTTGTGAATTTCCTGATGCTGGATAGCCATGATTCTATGTTCTTATAGCTTATTGAGTTGAAATAGTCGGTCCTTTCTTGCCTCTTCGACATCGACATGTAGTATCTGTGCAGTAATAGGTGTTTGCTGTCGGAAATGTAGGGGGACGACTGCTTCTTTCCCATAGACTAGTCGGAAGGGGGTTTGATCGGTCGACTGCTTATATGCTGTCCTATATGCCCAGAGAACCGTAGGGATTTTATCATCCCAGTCATCTTTGTCGGTACTGCATATTTTGGTTACGCTTTTGTTAGTGTTTTGTTAAAAGCTTCAATCACGCTGTTTGACTGAGGATGATATGCAGTGCTTCGTCGGTGGTCGATGTGAAACTGGTCGGTCAAATTTTTGATGGTTTTGTTGATAAAGTGTGATCCTTGGTCGGTAATCAATGTGAGTGGGCATCCAAATCTAGTGATAATGTTTTCGTAGATAAACTTAGCATCTACCTCACTTGAACATGTATCGATGGGTTCAGCTTCTGCCCATTTGGTGACATATTCCACTGCCGTGATAATATATCTTGCACCTGATCGTTTGGCTGGGATAGGAAAAGGTCCTATGAAGTCTATAGCCCAAAGTTTGAATGAGAGACTAGGGTTTACAGATATCAAGGGCATTTTTGTGCTCGGCAGAGGTCGACCAAGTCTTTGACATCTATCGCATCGACTAACAAAGTTTTTGCAATCTTTGTGGATTGTCGGCCACCATAAGCCTGACTGTTGGAATTTTATTGTAGTTGTATCCGCTTGAAAATGTCCTCCTGCAGGTCCATAGTGTGCTTCATGCATGATTTGTTCTCTCTCATGGTCAAGTACACAATGTTTGAGAATGTCGTCTAACCCCATTTTGTACAAAAATCCATTGATGAGGCTGTAGGGTGCAACCTTCATAGCTAATATTTGTTTCTTCTTGGTGTTCAGACCTTCGGGTGCCTGACCTGTCTCTAAGAACTGAGCTATTTCTTCTAGTTATTCGGGTACTGCTTCTATGCGAAATAGATGTGCATCCGGCAAGTCGTCGTCGATTCCGGTCGGTTCCTCCCCTGTGTCTATACGTGATAGGTGGTCGGGTCCGACATTTAGCTCTCCTGGTCGGACCACCACTTCAAACTCAAATTCTTGAAAAATAAGTAACCATCGACAAATTCTTCCATGATGAAGGGGTTTATTAACAAGGTACTTCAAAGCTTGATGGTCGGTATAAAATATGAAAGGGTTGGCCAATAGGTAATGTCGATACTTTTGGAGGGAAAAGACCATACCTAGGGCTTCTCGTTCAGTGGTCGAGTAGTTCCTTTCAGCTTTATTTAATTTTCGACTACTGTAGAATATTGGGTAATCAATCCCATCATCCCCTGGCTGAGTAAGGATGGCTCCAATTGCGATGCCTGATGCATCAATATGCACATGAAATTTGGTCGACCAGTTTGGAAATTTAAGTATGGGAGATTCGACCAGTTTTCTTTTTAATTTGTTGAAGGATATTTGGCATTCTTCTGTCCATGTAACTCCTGATCTTCTTTTAGCAGTTCTTCCAGAGGGTAAGTCATATCTGAATAGTGTCTGATGAATTTCCTATAATATCCTGTATGGCCCAATAACACCCGGACCTGTTTAGGGTTTATTGGGGGTTTTAGGTCGAGGATGATTTTTATTTTGGAAAAGTCGACCTTTATACCGTCTTTGGAGACAATATGCCCTAAGAGAATGCCTATGGGAGTCATAAAAATACATTTCTTAATATTTAGGGAGAGTTGTATCTGTCGACATCTCTCTAGCATAAGTCGGAGCCATGTGCAGTGATCCTTTAGGGTGGAAGATATAGTCCAGTCGTCGAAGTATACTGCCATGTTCTTATAGATATACTCTTGGAATGTTTTGACAACAATTCGAGAGAATACTGCAGGTGCATTCTTCAACCCAAAAGGCATAACTATGTAGGCAAAGGACCCAAATTCACATACAAATGTTGTTTTCTTTTGATCCTCTTTTGCTATGGGTACTTGATTATATCCTGAAAATCCATCTGTAAATGAATAACATTCATGGCCTGCAACTTCATTCAGGATTTCATCAGCATAGGGGGTGGGGAATGGATCTGTGAGTGTGACTTTGTTGAGCTCCCTAAAGTCGACACAAATTCTTAACCTGGTCGGGTCATGTTTCTTGGGCTGTACGACCATGGGACTTGCCCATTCCGACTGGTCGATAGGGTAAATGATCCTTGCTGCTAACATGTTGTCTATTTCCTTCTTAACTATCTCCTTATACTTATGAGCTAGTTTGTAAGGTTGTTTCTTGACAAGTCGGACATCAGGTTTAGTATCTATTTTCATTTCTCCCATTTCTTGTACTAACCCTTTTAAGTCTTTGTAGTCCCTTGCAAAGACATCTTGGAATTCTCTAAGTAAGTTTATGATTTCGGTGGTTTGGTGTTCGTTCCAGTAGTCCCCAATCTTATCTATTTTTGGATGGTCGTCGTTTGAAATGTCGACCTCCTTAGTTTTCACTTTGGCATCCAGCCACTCTGGTGCTTTAGCTTCATTGATCGGCTGACTTCCTTCTTTGAACTGTGAGAATGTAGCCGGAAAGTCGGCTGCAGTCATTCTGTCAAGGTCTGGTTTGTCGGTGGTCTCGACTTTCAATATTGAGTAGATCGGTTTGGTTGTTTCAATGTGGTCAATCTTCCATCTAAAGCTCTTACCTTCTGTGTGTTCATTTTCTAAGTGTAAATGTGTCGACTGTGATTTTGATTCAGCTTGTATCTTGTTACAGTCCTTGATTTGTCGATGGTCTTGGACGGGTTGTTTTTCTGTCGGTTGAAGAAACTGTTTGATTTGGTGTGCTGTCCCAGGCAATCTTTCGTTTTGAGGTATGAACTGGAAGTCCTTAATAAAATTTTCTTTAAGTTCATGCCAAAATAAGGTTTCTCTTCTAGCTTCCTCCATCTTATACCATTTATTAGGCAAGTCAGCTAGGGTTGAAGGGAATAAATGTGGCCAGGCTCGCTCATCTTTGTATCCAAGCCATCTCCACTCCTTTTCACAAGCTTGATGTGTTCTTCTGGGTCTTGGCCTTGGACAAAGATAGGGATTTGAGCTTCCTGGGTTAACTTTTTCCCACCAAATTGTTCGACAAAGAAAGTTGAAGCAATTTTCCAAGTCTGCAATTTTGTCTGATGGGTGTTCCACCATCTAGCTGCTTGACCTGTAAATGTTTCCACTAAGCTTTGAAGTCTGCCATGTTCTCCAATATTTTTAGATACTTGTTCAAGATGCATGATTGGGGATTCTCTTTCCTTATAACTAGGTAGTTGGGTATTATGTAAGTTGGTTGGCTGTAATGTAGGTCGTTCCCTGATTTTTTTTTCAAATACTTTGGGGAGAATTGATACAATGAAGCACTGTCGGGTGGGTTTTTTCTGTACTTTTTGTATAGTCGAGCACCCTCTTGCTTGTGTTTCATAATTTTCCATTTCCCAATCATATAATTTAGCATCTGAATTATAACCAATTGAGTCTTGGTTACCTAAGTGAAGCTCCCCATAGATGTTTGGCTTGGTATAGTCCGTATTGTTATGGATCTGGTAAAGCTGTCTGACATCGACTTCCTCATCAATCGGTTCGGTCCAAGGTGCTCCTTGGGAAGGATTAATGGGTACAATGACTTTTTGACCATTTCCTTTTAACTTAATTCATTCTTTGTCTAAGGATATGGATGCTTTCATCTTTCGTCCCCAAGGTCGACCAACTAGCGCTGGGAAGGAGCTAGATCCTTATTTTGGGTTGATAATTTCGAAATCAACCTTAGTCGAAATTCCTTTGATGGTCGTGTGGACATCTTTCCAAACCCCAATGGGTTCAATGAGACCTTGGTCGACGAGTTTTAGGTAAATGCCTGACTCATAGAGGCGAGGTCGGCCCATCTTTTCCCATGTATCTCTGGTCATGATATTTACCTGAGACCCGAAATCGAGCACCACTTGTCGGACGTGATAACTTTTGATTTCCAGGTCGACAAGTGGGTCGACATTGTTTTGTCTTTTTGATTTAGGCTGCAAATGTTCTTAGTTTGTTTTCCAAAGTTAGTGCTTTTTATTTCGTGTAATAAATCAATGAACTGGGCTACAGATTTGTCTGTTTGGATGAGATGAGTTAATTGTTGTGTCGTGCTAAGTCGACTGGTAATAATGTCTTCTTGCTGTGCAATGTCTTGAAATATGTGGGTGGCTTCTTGATAGGTTTGTTTTTCCTTCAGAGGATTTGGATAACCATTTGTGTTGTTAATTTTACTAATTTGAGGGTTATCAGGCGTTGTTTTTGTGCCTTGGCGAGTGACAATATGCAGATTTTTAGTAGTTAATACATCATGCTTTTGTACACAAGACAAGACATTCACATTTTTCTTATTATTGATTTTTTCTAACATGGTGGGACAGTCCTCCAGAGAGTGATCGCCTACTCCACAATGTGTACAGAATTTAAGGTCAGTTCTGTCCTTGTACGGACAGTCTGCGCATTGGTGCCCTTCTTTATAGCAGATGAAGCACTGGGTAGATCGACGCGGTCGTATGTCGCGATTCTCGACGAATCGACCTCTTCCTCCAAACCCTTGTCGTCGATTGTCGTACCGACGCTCATATCGTCGGCCTTCGTATCGTTGCCCGTTCTGGTCATTGGTATTATTTTGCTCATTGCTTTTCACCACTACATTCGTCTGGTAGATCGCCTGATAGTTTTGTCTATTTTTCAGGTTTAATTGACAGTCGGCCGTATTGTGACTTTTTGTCTCACAGATGGTGCACCAGGAAGCTTTTGCGTTCTTCATGTTAAATGGA
>LPNX010780067.1:300132-330719 GCA_001517045.1 Pseudotsuga menziesii
ATTCATACTTCTTCCTTTGTAGGGGACACCTCTTGTTCTACGCCCTCTTCCTGTCGGTCATGACCCGACTCTAGTGGATTCTCTTCACGGTCGGTCTCCCTAGGGTTTTGTTCTCTGCGCAGCCCATCGGATCTTTCGTGTCTTGCTTCCCTTCTCTGCTGTCTTTCATCCCTTTCTTGTTTCTGAATGTCCGACATACTTCCGTACAGTACTATTTTCTTGAAGTCTTCTACGGTCGACTTTTCATCACTGGTGACGTTTATCCTCCTTAACTCGACTAGGATCCACTATACTCTACCTACGACACAGACCAACTACCCCCCCATAGCCTACCCGACGCTTTTAGAAAGCCCGGATAGTTCGAGTTACTTGCTCAGGAAGTATTCCCACTCCCTTTCTGCAATAAATTTCTCCCACTTCCTCTGCTTTTCCGCCCAATTGGAACCAATGTTGTAATCTCACAGATCACATAAGGTTACCAATAATACATACTAAAACATAACTATAAATAAGAGACAAGAGACAAGAACACATAGGAAAACAACTTATATTAATGTAATGAGTTCATACAAGGCAGAGAACTGAACTGCCTTCTTGCTTGGCTCAACAGCCTAATATATACAAGTTACAAACAGTTACAAAATAACTACGTGTCGGTTCGGTGAACCGACACGACTGTTAGTTAGCCGACTAATCTTTCTAGTTAGTCAGCCGACCGACTTAGTCGGCTTGATCGACTAAGTCGGCCCATCGACTTAGTCGGCTGATTGACTAAGTCGGTCTTCGTTCAAGTTGACTTTGTCGACTTGCTCCTTCTACACTCCCTGTCTGTATCCTATCTCTATTGGAATACACGTGTGTGTATTCTCTCCAATAATTGATCTTTATTTTATAACTTTAGGTAAAGCTAAAACCCTAATATCACTTTCACTTTAACTAGTGGTAAAGTGAAAACCCTAATTTCACTTTCACTTTAACTAGTGGTTTACTAAAGTTAATTTAGATCACTTTAATTTATTTTCCAAAGTAAACTTAGGAAAAGTAAATTAAATACAATTGGTTTCCTAATTTAAGTCTTCTGCATGCAAGAGCACATGCATGTAGGAAGACATTCCTTGTTGCTATTAGTTTAACACTACATGTGTGATTTTGAATTGGGCAGAAATTTTCTCCATCACTTTCAAATATGCCATTTTCCAGGTATAAAAAACCTAGCCTCTAAAAAAGCCATTTTTTGCTTATCATCATATCTAATGGATTTGATGTGTACCTCAATTTATTTTCCCACCTTGAAGTGGCATTAGACAAGAAAGAAACGTCCCGTACATATTTACTGCTCAATTATGGGAAGACAACTACAAAACACCCATATATGAAATTTGTGACAAGTTTATCAATGTTGTTCACTTTTCTATTTTTAAGAAGAATGCTTCCCAGCTTTCTCAAAATGTCATATATCTTATTACTACTATGGTATATTGGTATATCTTGGAACAATTCACTTATATTAGAATTTGGGGAAGCAATATAGTTTACCTACTACCTAGGTTTGTTCTTGACATGATGGCCCTTGCAAAAGTTGCTTTTCAAACAGTTATGGATTGGGTTCACAATCAATTTTACTCAAAGAAGAGGGGATTTTGGCCCAAATTCCCATTATATATTGGTCATTTAATGATTCAACATGCGACCCATGTAAGTATTATTAGAAAATAAATAGTTGTTACTGGAAATTCTCAATCAATGCAGACAAAGATTGTTTCCTTAGTCTACATGTGGTAGATATAGGACAAAAGGCTCACATCAAAGCATCATCTCCATAGAATGTTAAACTACTTGAATTTGAATCTTTATTACCTCACTGAGAAGGTGCTCCTTTCCTTGTAATTCTCTTACAATAATTTCCACCTACAAAAGAATGTAAGGAACACGATACAATAGTGAAAGCAACAAGATAATTCAATGATGTATACTAATGATCAAGGATAAAAGTAATGAATGATTAACACAAATAATTCATGGGAAGTGGTAACACATTTGTATTAAAAATATAAGAGAATAAAAATACAACCAAAGCCTTGATGTCGAAGCCTTATTCTCACAATGTCTTTGACTCACAACCACAAGCTCTACAAACTGTACAAATATCACTCACAACCACACTCTTTTCCTCCTATACCAGCAATGATTTCAGAAGCATAAAGGTTCTCTCTTGGTCCTCTAGTAGCATGGTCCATGAAGCTTGTATATATAGGCCAAAGAGGGCCCAAAGGGGTTGATATTCTTAGGGCGGACGGTGATGGATAATCACTAGAGGCTAGGGGTATGAATGCCACCTACTCCAAGTAGTTGGGATAATCCTCCATGAGGAATTTCATCTAGAAGGTTCTCAAAATGTTCTCTTTTTTCCATCGTGATAGTGTTGATGCTCCTCATGCACTAGCAGGAGGAGTCGATTCTCATTTTCCTTAGGAAATAGGTGTCACCAATGCACCTTCTCACTAGGAAAACACCGTCAAGTTAGGTTAGCACTTTATTTCAGAAGGAAAAAGGTGTCAAGCCTCCAAGGAATGAGAAAAAATCTCCTCCAAAAGGTATTTTGGCCAGGAAACTTGAAGGGATTGAGCATAAGGACAAATTTTAGGTGCAACAGAATGACCCCCAAAGTATGAATCTAGAGAGATGTGATACGTGAAATAATTTACTAGATATGATATGGAGTCAAAGGAAAAAGAGTGGTGAGTGAAGACTTGACATAAGACCAATGAGAAACTATCTAACTCAAATCAGGGCTGTTGACCAATACACTACAAATTCATGTATAATGACTAAGTCATGGCTACCAATAATACACTATAGATCCATGATCAACAAGACTCAAATAAGGACATAGCTACATAATATACGCTTTAGATCTATGCCATCCTTACTCAAACTTGAACATAACCACCAAACATACAATGTGGATCCATGCAATGACTCAAACATACTCCATCACATCCTGAGAGTAAGCACATATTCAAGTGAATACCTAACCACTCAGGGTCTTCATTCCAATCCCAGATGGTACGATTCTATGCATAAGAATGGTTATCTTGATGTCGAACATGGTGGAAACCAATTGATTACCGGTAATTGATGCATACTATTAACAAGTGCGAGGGAAATAATCATTAATGTCAATGATTCCCAATGTACCCAATACATTCCCCTAACTATGAATAAATGAGGTGAAGTCAAACAATTGACAAAATATTCCAATCAAACGATAATGATGAAATCCTACTGTCGAAAGTGAGGAAATCTATGATTAAGGTATGCAATATTCAAAGTAATTGACTGGTTTCTGAGATTAATTCTCGGTTAATGTGTTGATGTTGAAATGAATAGACTCATCAAATTAGGAGGGCATGATGTTTCCCCCATCATCGACCAAAACTCGGAACAAAAGTGATTTTGGAAAGGATCTTGATAATGGAAAAAACCATAGGACTGACATGGATATGACCTACTCGAAGGAAGGTAAAGTAATTGCAGAGGTAGACTATTGTAAATACTCCCCTTGAACATTGAATGACATGACAGGTGACTTGGAAACATTAACTCAATTGAAGCAGAGACCAGGCATAATGCAAGGATAGGATGATACATTCTTTGAATTGACTAAAGGGAGTGAAATGACTCATGAAAGTGGATCAACTCGATGACAAGATGAATACCCAACTATCTGAATGAAAATGTAGATAGGTGCCATGTTCAATGGTGACTCAGAGATTCCATTAATACAAATGAAATTTGTCTCCCCATTCCCTTAATTTATCCATAACAATGGATGAGTACCTCTTTTCTTTTTATTGAGCTTGAAAATGGTAACAAACGCTCGATATAGTTCATCAAATGATGATTCCAACCTCATATCTTTTATGAATGTTAGAAAGGAGGGTTTCAATCTTAGAAAATGTGTCCTTCATCGCTTAGTTTTATGTGTTCGAAGAAGGTAAACTCAATCGTTGTTTCATGTTTCGAGAGTCTGAAATGACTAAGGAGACTCCAGAGTGAATTTTTTCATAAATTTAGTTCCCTAGGTCCAAAAAAGTATAAACTGATACCTAGGAGAAATATTCTAGTCGTAACGAACTAGAGTGTACCTTTTTTGTAAATGAGTCTAAATGGTTCGAAAAAGAGGTAAACTATCACCAGATAGACGACCTTTCAAATACTTTTACAAGTGTGAAAGAATCAACTTTACTTGGCGATATTTTCATGTTTAAAGAGACTAAAAAGAGCTTAAAGATGGCTATAGGGGGTTTCCTTTTTCATTATCCATTTTATCAAGTTCAAAAAAGTGGGAAAAGCATACTCGACACCTTTCCTCTGAATTTTAACGAGCACAACCAGGGTATAAAAGGCGCTCAGAGCTTTTTTCATTTTGATCCAGAGCATGTAAAAGTAAAAAAGAAGCTCTATTGTAGCCACAAAACTTCCAATAAGGTTCTGAAATATTTAAAAGCAACATTAGGACACTTTCATCATACAAACTATAGAAAAATATAGTAAAAACCCATAATATTTAAATATTTAAGCAATTATTTTTTATTAAAAATAAAAAAATGATATAAAAAGGGTGAAATAGTAAAAAATACTTAACATCATGTTTTTACCATAGAAATTGAGTGAACATTGTGTTTCATAGAGGTATTTGAAATGAATATTTTGGGATCCATGGGGATATTTTCGACGAATCGCCAAAAGCAGGTAAGTGTTATAATCCTCCCCTTCCTTTTCATGGTTGTGTTTTCACTTTTCATCATGTTTTTGTTGTTTAGGACTATTTTTGCAAGGGAAAGAGATCTCCCTGGGCGACGTTCTTCTCCTTTTCAGGAGGTGCTCCAATGCACTCCCCAAAAGGGGGAAAGAGCATCAGGGGTGCTATGTCCTCTAAATGAAACTGCATCATCGCTTTGTTCCCTTGGGGAAAGTTCGTTGGAGGCTGGGACTCTTCAAAAACAAGTTGTCTAGCATGAATTCCATTTTTCTATTCTAATAAAATGATTCTAATAGTTGTCATGTGGATGTCCCACTGGTGTTTGAATCAAGAAATGGTTATTTGGAAGGAGCATGAGCACGAATTAGATGATTCCCAAGCGACAAATGACCCAATGACAATAAGAGAATTGAGGGAGTGTGGGCTCCTTAAGTACTTCAAGGTTCTGATCATGAGAGCCCATGTTTGTCTGCTAGATAATTTGATATGAATGTGGGACTTGGATCAACAACATTTTTAGGTGGGCACTCACATTTTGACGATTGATGACCAGTGGGATGACCAAGGTAAGAAATATACTATTTTCATTGTGTTTTTGTTTTATATTATATCTAATTTTTTTTGTTTTGGTGATACGAAAACATGACATACTATTTTGCAGACATTGGTCCATCCTGACCTGCAGGAGCGTCACCTATCGAGAGGCCTGGGATGGAGAGAGAGATTTCCATTAGAAACGTAGAGGTAGAGGATGATATTCAAGAGATTGAGGACAACCTCCATAGGTTGATTGTTGTCGGTCTCGACATATCTATTGATGATATTCCCAGGCGTTACCAGCGCTACGCTGCAGGACTATTAGGATGTTTTGGGAGGCTACTTTGCAGAGTAGGTTGTTATGTTCTGTGTTACCATGAGCACGAGGATTACTTTGGAGTGGATCCTATTTTGTAGTATATATGATGAAAGCTTCAAACCTTCATATTTTTGACCTCTTGATGTACTAGAAACTTGATGGTTTTAGATTTTTTGGGTATACTGAAAGCTTATGGTTTCATATTTTGCCTCAGTATGAATTACATATATATCTATCTCTCTCTCTCTCTCTCTCTCTCTCTCTCTCTCTCTCTGTATATANTTAAAAGTAACATCAAACATGAGCTAAGTACCAATCCAAAAAACTGTTAGATAATGAATCAACCACCAAATTCAAATGTATTTGGATGTGATGATACAGAACTAACTAAAAATGCCTCTCAAAAATCCGAACCCTTCGGAACATTAAAAAAAGTAAGGGGTTACAAATGGTGTAGATCTGGTTCAATTGATGTACAACTAACTCTAGATCTAAATAAACTCTAATCTAACTCACATCACTTGTTAAAGCTTCAGTTAATAACCCAATCACTGCATGATACTATGAAATATTATTTGTAGTGGGACCAAAACAAGTTCCTCCTGAGCTTACCAAATCACCGACAGGGGAATACAATACCCAAGCTGATGATGTGAGGTTCAAGGTATAATGATTAGCACCATCCACGAAGCCAGAGTAAGTGGTCATCTATTCATTCAATCATGGCACTATATAAGAAGACTTATCTAATATGAATCCTACATTCATAAAAAAATAACAATCCAAACTACACATAACACACTCTATAAACAATATGTATAAGGTACCTATGCTAGATGGTGTAGGCATAGTACCTCTTGAGATAAATCCCATTTTGGGGCTCACCCAAAGGTAAGACATCATAATATATGGGCTCATAATATCCTTTATCTAAGAGACGACAGACAATATAAGACCCATGCCACATGGATTCCAATTTTCCACCTCCCAATTTATCATGTTTTTGGTCATATGTCAAGACTAGATCACCTTCATTGAAGAGGAGAGATTGAATGGATCGGTCGTACTAAGCTTTAATTATTTGTTTATGCACCTCATTTTCTAAGGTGGCATTTTGATGAGTCTCATTGATCTTGTTCAGGTACAAGAACTGTTCTTCCTCTAGAGTGGTATTAGGTAGTAGTTCCACAACAAGTTTCAGAGAAGGAATCTCACGTTCGATAGGGAGAGTTGCCTCTAGCCCATACACCAATTGAAATGACGTGAAGTTGGTGGATTTCTTAATGATATTCCTATAATCTGATAATGTAGAAACAATTCTAAATTCCAACCAGACTTAGCTCATCCTACCATCCATTGAAGCATGGTTTTCAACACTTTGTTGATAGCTTCAACCTTGCCATTGGCCTGTGGTTAGTAGGGTGTAGAGTTATCATGGAAAAAAACCTATTTTGGCACTTAGATACAACATCATTTGGTTTTGAAAATATAAGCCATGATCAATCATGATGACTTGTGGGACTCTGAACCTAGCGATTATGTGGTTAAATAGAAAGAGGGAAACAATTTTTCCATATTTAATGTATCTTGGCATTGCCTCAGCCCATTTCATGAAGTAATCCATGACTATAATGATGTAACCATGCCCCCCATCTAAGGTAGGATTACAATGCATGAAATTAATACCCCATTTCAAAAAAGGAACGAAAACAATAATGGGATGTAAAGGAGTTGGGTGGGTGTGATTTTTTTATCGGAAAAATTGGTAGGGTGGGAATTTTTTACTACTTCAATACAATCTTTGAGATTGAGGGAAAAAGTACCCAGTGCGTAAATTTTTTTGGGTAGTATCCTTCCCATAAAGATGAAATCCACAAGATCTAAAGTGAAATTCATTCAAAACTAATTCAACCTCTTCATGAGTTAAGAATCGTGACAAAATTGCACCAACTCTACTATAGTACAATGTATCATTGATGATAAGATAGTACTTAGCGTGATGACGAATACGATGATGTTAATCTCGGGTTGCATTTTGATAAAAACAATGAGTCTAGAGATATATGATCAAATATCCATATCATGGGTCACACGTTTTAATGAGAAACAAGGATTCATCAGGTAATGAATCCAAGGGCTGCATATCCTCAGTAATACGGGGAAGGTCACACATAATTTCCACAAAAACAAGAGACTTATTTGAACTGGATTTTGCAAATTCTAACTCGAATTCCTATAGACTGACAATCAAATGAGAGTATTTTCCCCCGATCATGTGACGAGTCAATATGTAATACATGGGATTATAATCTGTGTACACAGTATTTGTGTGGAGCAGGATGTAGTGACAAAATTTATGGACCATGATGATCATGGCCAAAGCTAACTTATCAACATCTGAATAACATGTTTCAGAATCATGGAGACTCTTATTCAGGTAATAAATCACATGTTCCTAGTCATGTTCATCTATTTGAACTAGTACAATTCCGATAGTGGTTAAATACACATCTACATACAAGGAGTAATCCCTAGTATAATCAGGTGGTTGAAACAAAGGTGCATGTGTGATAGCATGTTTGAGAGTTTCAAATGCACATTGTGTGAGGTCATCCCAAACAAAAGGTGTTTACTATTTTAAGAAACACATGATAGAGGTAGGTTAGTTTCCTGATTTAGGACCAGAAAAGATAGATAAATTGGTCAAGCGCTATGTGTCTTCTCCACATAGTTGTAGAAAAAACAACTGTAACGTCCCAGTTTTTGACCTCGTTTGCATGATGTATAAAATGTAATTAATCATGGTGAGGAGCTAAAGGCAAAAGTCCCACCATCGATTTGGTTGTGTATGTTTCGGCAATGGGGATGGTTGCCGAAGGAATGTCGTGCTATCCGACACCTTATAATTTGACATCATGTAAATACGCACATCAAATAAAACTAAAACCACAACCAACTACGACAGTGCAACGTTGAATGAAAAGGGCATGATTCCCAAAGGATAAGGGGTGGGGGATGTCAAACCTTGGTCTATGGGGGAAAAACCCATGTGTTTCCACCTTGTTGTGTTTTACCACTTTCCTTGTCTCATCCAACCTCTTCAACCTCTTTAATGTTTGTTTTGTTATTTGGGGCAGTTATTGCTGAGTGGTGGTGGGTGTGGCAGGACTGTCCATCCTTGCCCACGTGCCCACTCCACTAGAAGACTTTCTCCTCATGTCGCATGGGGGTAGAGGAAGCATTCACTCTCCACTCCCTCCACTTCTAGGCGTTCTCGCTGTGTCTGTTCATCCTCACGCGGAGGTCGGTTCTGTTTTCCCTCCCCACGCAGGCAGTTGGTCGAGCTCTCCACTGTGTGTTACCTCCATGGACTGTTCGTTCCTCCTGTTTGTTGTTCATCCGCATGCATGAGTGGAGCTGTTCACTCTCACGCAGGAGCGGAAGTCTTGTTCATCCTCATGCACATGCAGTGGTTCTGCTGGATCTCACGCAGCTAGGAGGGGAGCTGCTGATCGGTGGTCATTCACATTTTCCACAGGGTGGAATCGGGTATGATTTCCTCTATGTTTTGTGGTTTGGTGCAATTTCCCTCATGCATAGACCGTTGGGGTCATTTTCCCATGTTGTGAGCCGTGCTCATTGATTTCGTTTTGGGACTGTTGTCTTCGCTGCGTTTTGTTGGCTATGGTGTTCAATTTCGTTTTGGGCCACTGTGGATTTCCAAATCCGTTGGTTGAATTTTCCTCTGTCCACACTGGGAGTTGGCTTCTCCTTTGTTTGGTACTGTGTAAGTTTCCCAGCCGTTACATTGAGGAATTGTGTGTGCTATGGGATGTTGATTTCCACAACTGTTGGCTGAGTTTTCCCTGTTTTTGGGACTGTGGATTGCTGCTATCATTCATTATGTGTTGTGGCTGCTGAAGTACCCTGGTTTAGGTCCCAGCTGAGTTTTTTTGGACACGCTAGGTCCAAGAACAACTCTTTGTTGCCTTGTGGGCTTGAGCTGTGCTCATCGTTTGTTTGGGATTATCTCTGGTCGTCTTTGCTTCTTCATAGGGATGTGAAGGGTTGTTTTGTTGCGTGCGTGCAGTGGTTGGTCTTCGGACTGTGCTGGCTTGGACGGTTTGTTGAGGGCCTAATAAACCCAGCTGTGTTGGTTTGCTGATGGTGTCCCTTGGCTATGTGTAAGCCTACAATGAACCTTATCCTTGGAGGAATCATGCCCAGCTCGGGGGTGGCAGTGTTGCTGAGAGATTGATGAGCACGCTGGCCTATGGTTGGGTGGAACGTTGCAGCGACNGATTCTTCATCAAAGATAAGTACTGCTATTATTCCATCTCTGTAATTATATCTATTGTTTATGAACAATGATGAACATGTTGAATGTTGGTTTATGTATATGTTTGCTTCTGCTGAATGATTGAGGAACTGTGCATCCTATTATGTATCCTTGTATGCATTATGATAAGTAACTTAATATCAGCATTTCTTCATATTCATGTTCATGGGGCTGTTTTCCCGGTTTTATGTGGTGTTCGTCACGTCCTCTTCGCCAGTCTGAGGAATGGGGACGTTACAACAACGCAGAAAGTTTTCCTTCCCTTGGAAAATTTGAAGTTCAGTAATATTGGTAGGTGGTGGTGGGTCTAAGAAGGATTTGATATTCAATAGATCTATACAAATTATATCCTTGGAAACAATGAATCCAAGCAATCTTCCCATATCAACACAAAAAACACATTTCTATGGATTCAACTGAATGTTGTAATGGAGGCATATGAAAAAAATGGTTCTCAGATGGTTAACATGATGTACTCAATGTTCTGAATGGGAAAGTGGATCATCGAGGTGTGGTTCCAAGATATGCTTAATTTCATGGAAATTATAAAACATGGTGCGTTGAAAGGTGGCACCAATAGTTTTCAGACCAAAAGGCAAATTTCTGTAGGAAAGGTCCCCCAAGGGAAAATGAAAGCCATATTATGTTGATCAGAAGGGAGTATCTCTATCTGATTATAGCCAAAAATATGCCCAATGAAAAGATGAAATTTTCATCATATTTATTGATGATTTGATCGATGTAGGGAGTAGGGAATTTGTCCTTCAGAAAAAAAACTATTAAGGTCTCGAAAATCGATATAAACCCTAATTGTTCCCTGGCGCTTTTTGGTCATAGGAAAAATATTAGAAACCCATTCCGTGAGTGACGTGGGGTAAATGAACCCATCCCTAAGAAGTTTTTTAAAGTTTTCCTTGATGGCTTCTTCTTTTTGTGGGTATACTTAATGCAACTTCTAACGGACCGAATTGGCATCAGGGTATGTCGCGATCCCATCAACGATGATTGAAGCATATATTCCTTGAATTTATTCATACACCCAAGAAAAAACATCTCTAAATTCCCTAAAAGGGTTGTATAAGATTTAATTTCTGAAGAAGAACAGTTTTTGCCCAGGTGAATGTTCTCAAAAACTCCAGGTTTCACTAATATGTCGACTAGAATGGTCTTCGTAATGTTACTCATAATACCCTCAGACTCAACATTGTGAATGAGTACTGGTGACTGAGGAGTAGTTACAACATCATATGAAACCAACATTTCAAAATTAATTTTTACCATTTGGTAACTAAGAAGGAAAGAGATTCAATGATTATGATATTTCCAAGGCATCTCATCTAATGACATGAATTCCATGATGGATTTATCCTATGGAAGAAGTTTCAAAATATAATCTAGAGATGGGGGGGGAATCTAACCAATGTGTTAGGTGGTAAGGGTCGGATACCACCAAAAGATGATCATTAATGGTGGGGTTACTAGTGGATTGGATAGCCTGGTAAGTCTCTTCAAAATGACTCAAAGGTGCCGAATTAGCAATTGATTTCCATTTAGTCAAAGTTTCATGACTCGTTGAGGAGATCATGTTCACAGACATAACCTGCGAAGGGGGAGGAGGATTTTTCAACAGGAATAATTCTATAAGCAAGGAATATTTAACAAGACCAACTCCTACGTTTTGGTACTGTAGAGATGAAGTGGATAGGAGTGGAACATTATTCACAGAATTAGAACTTGTGTCTTGAGAACAAAAATCTAATTGGTCAACAGTAACGGCCTTACCTTAGAATGAGAATTGGACCACATGAAATACAGATGATGCTACCTTCTACATCTCGTAGAACCAATTCCCACCTAGGAGGAGATTGTAATCCATGGGAGCATCGACAAATTCAACATGGATGGACACTAATTTTCCCCCTAGTTCGATCAACATAGAGGATAGTAATCCATATGGTTGAAAACCACGACCATCAAATTCTTTTAGTGTTATAGGTGAACGGTTGATTTCATGGGGGCCTATAGATCTCGATAAAGATAGAGACAGGACCGAAGTTGAGGCAACTTTGTCTAATACAGTATTATGGAATTTCTTCCCAATGGATTCCATAGATAGATGTAAAGCTGATTGATGGGAGATCCTTGAACTAAATTCATCTAGTTTAAAGATGATAACAATGCTATTCTCAGGGTCCATATCTCTAAGAAGTGACAAAATATTCATCCTTTGTGTAAGCCACATTTGTAGTACATTGAGGGTATACATAAAATACAGTTCCTGATCCAAATCTTCCAATCTATTCTAGTATTGAGCGGCCCACACACTAGGGTTAAATACTGATTTCTGAATTGTACTCTTAGGTGGTCGGAGGACTGCGTCAAGAAAAAGCTTTTCATTGTGAATACCGTTGGTAAGAGGATGGGTGGAAGCTATAGTTTTATCGGTTGAAGTGTTATCATTTTTATTTTCTATAGGAGGGCCATAGTTCCAGGATCTAGTTGTAATATTCACTGATTCACTAGACATGATTTTGACCTCATCGATGGAAGATGAAGAAGACCCATGCAAGGATTTATGGCCAATCAATTGTTGTTGGTTAGGGAAATGATGAGTCAACACTTATGGGGTGGAATTGTTTTTCATAAATTTTCTGACCTTTTCATGTCGAGGACATTCCTTGGTGAAGTGGTAACATCCACATATAAGGTAGGGGAATTTTTCCTTTCTCCTATTTTTAGATTCTACATCTGTATTTTTAATTTTATTACCTTCCTGTTGATTCTCATGTTTCTTGGATTTGTTTCTTCCTTTCTTCTTTGTTCCTGAATATTTTGAGGATTAAACTGCATTTACTTCGGTAGAAACAAAAAGAGTAGAAGAATTCTTGGGATTTGTAACAGTTTGGATAGCAGATGAAGTAGGCTGGTTTTGTTTTTTCAAGGATTCAGTCGCCGACTACATCTAGACATAACCAAGTATGCCATCAAGAGGTGGTTCCATTGAATTTATTGAAGGGTTTGAGGTAGGTATAAGAGAGTTCGAGATACAATCGTACAAAATTCCTGATTGGGAATGAACCAAGTCTAGGTACTGAGCATGGATGATGGCTTGCGCTTCAGTAATAACACCTCCCATGGAAACATCCCTAGCAATGGGCAGAAGGAATGACTTAGTGAACCAATCAACAAGTAATTGGTTGAGAATGGGAGATTTAATAAACCTATGTCATCGTCTCCACTCATGTATATGGTCTGATATATGGGTTAAGTGGTTTGACGAAGTGTGGTCAAGAGATCCATACCTGTTCCATACCTAATTGGTTATAGAAAATGCGTAAAAAATGCCAATGCTAGAGTGTTGAAATACAAAAATAAGTGTTGAGGAAATTATATATACCACTTAGTGGTGGTCCTGATGATATTTCTTTGAAAAAGTCTCAAACGGATGGAACCATATATTAGAGAGTTTGATGAACACCACAAATGATAAGTGATTACGTGTTTTTTGGGATCCTCACCAGGTTTACCATCAAATTTTGGTATATCCAAAGGTAATTTTACAGGAACAGTTCATCATGAAGGATCATGGTGAATATGATCGTTAATCAATCATGAAAAATATCGAAGATCAAGCGTATCTAGAAATTTTAATTCTTGATTAGGTTACGGATACTGGTATTATTAGTAAGGAATCTAGGTACCAATAGGGTCATAAGTGGATTGATAAATGGGTATTAATGATCCTAATATAACTGGTTGGTTTGGTGGTGGTTGGTTTCCAAATGATCCACCCGATTCCCCCTTGGGTGGTGGGCCTCTAGGTGGCAGACCTCTGGATGGTGGACCTCTAGATGGAGGTGTTGCTAGAAATTCTCACCTCTTGCAGACAAGAGCTATTTCCCTAGATCTGAATGGTACAGGTCTAGAACAAAACACAAACCCAAATGTTAAAATTCCCCCAGAGATGGTAAATTACTTGAGTATAATGCCACAATACTTCTCTAAAAGGTTGTCCTTACTATCCTTGAAGCTTTCTCCTCTGCTACCACAGAAGAACTTGTAAAATATTGAAGACAACAAAATAAATATGATAACATACAAGATAATAAACTATATCTATGCTTGTGACCAAGGAATTAAACAATATATACAAATGATACAGTAAATATGGGAAAGAAAATACATTTTTTATTAGAAATGATTGGAGAGACTACAATCTTTATGCCTTGGTGTCGAGAGTTCCTTCCAATGGATCTTTGCCTCTAACTTCACCTTTCCTCCAATAGCTCAAGAATTATTTTGATAGAGTTTGGGTGTTCAACACAATTCTTCCTCCCCCTTCCCATGGGGTATGAGCCAGTATTTAAAGACATGGGAGGATAGGAATGTTTGAGTAAATGGTGGGTGAGGTGGAAGGGAGATTATTAGGGGGGATCTTGAGTCCAGGTCTTCCTAAACCATAGGGATGAGGCTCCACGAAGGAAAGATTCGAGAAGCCTTTCAAAGTTACTTCCTTTTTTGCCTTAAAACTAGAGCACCACACTTTTGCTGAATAGAAAAAGAGGTGTTAAGGGGTTAATTCCATTTTAATGAAATAAAAGAATGATGGAACCTCCCTTTTCACATGTAAAAGGAGTGTTACTGGCTCAAAATAAGGAAAAATGCAAGGGAATAATTTCTTCCTTTCATTTCTCTCGGATAAACTCTGAGGGATTGGAGCAGAAAAGGGAAAACCTATATCATAAAATTATGGTGATGAGATTTAGGTGTAATAGAATTCCCCCCAAAGTATGATGGCTAGAGGGGAATGATAGGAAAAATACTTTGAAAGAACAAGGTATAGTTTCGAGGCAAAGGTCCAATGGTCGAAACTTCTCAAACATCACAAACTTTCTGCATCACCTTTTACATTTTGATACATGTCCCAAATGACTCACAACATGGATGCTAACCAATAATATGTAGATCTAAGTGAGATACAAAAAGTCATGGATACTAAAATACAGTGTAGATCCATGCGAAGAATACTTAAATCTAGACATAGCTACTAGAAATACAATGTAGATATATGTCATACAGACGCAAATCTGAGCACAACCATGAACATACAAATGTGGATCCATGTTAGGACTCATACAAATACTCCATTTCAACCTAGGGAAAGCAATAAGTGCTTAATGGATACCCAGGGTCTTCGTCTCGTCTTCCACAAAGTACGATTTTATCCATGTGATTACAATTTCTTGATGTTGAACATGGTAGAAACCACTTGATTACTGGTCAATGATGAGAACCATTAACAAGTGTGAGGGAGATCACCATTGATGTTGATGATTCCAAAGGTACCTTAGTACATTATCCTAAGTGTGAATAGATGATCTAATGTTGAACACTCGGTTGAATATTTCAATCGAAGTTCAATGATGTGAACCTATTGTCGAAAGAGAGAAAATCTATCATTGATGTATACAGATCTCAAGGTACTTATTTTTTGTTTCTAAGACTAATTCCTGGATAATGAGTTGAAGTCAACAGGAATTGTCTCGTCAAAGGAGGGCCACTATGAATCCCACATCGAAGACACAAAACTCGGAACAAAATTCTAGAATTTTGAGTATGATATAACCATAGGACTGACTCAAAAGTAACTGACGCAAAAGTTTTTTTTAACTGTAGGTGTAAAATATCAAGACAAATATCCTTTTGAACATAAGGCAACACGATCGAAGACTTGGCAGCATTGACTTGTCAAGGAGAAAACCAAGACATAATGTGACAATGGATGATGCATTCTTTGAAAAAACTCAAAGGAGTGACATGAATCATGAAAGTGGATCGACTTAGAGACAAGCTGAATACCCAATTGACTAAATAAAATGTAGGCAAGTTCCATGTTGAAAAGTGACTAACAACTACCATTATTGCAAATGAAATGTATTTCCCTTCCCTTACTTTCCCCATCATGATTGATGAGTGCCTCTCTTTCATTTTTACGAGTTAAAAGAGGGTAACAAACACTCATTGTAGCTTATCCTAGGATAATTCCATTCTCATATGTTTCACGAACCTAAGAAAGGAGGAGTTCATTCCCTAAAAATGGTTCGTCATTGTTTGATTTTATGAGTTCGATGAAAGAAAACTCATCTATTGTTTCATGTTTAGAGATTTTGAAATGACTAAGAAGACTCCATAATGAATTTTTTCGTAAATTTAGTCCTCGAGGCCCAAAAAGTATAAAATAATGCCCAGGAGAACTCTTTGAGTCATGATTGGTTGGAGTATACCTTTTTTGTAATTAGTTTCCCCTGGTCTGAAAAATGGGTAAACTATCACCAAGAAGACGACTCTTTAGGTCCTTTTATGAGCATAAAGAAGGAAAGTTCACACGACAATATTTTCACATTTTTAGAGTCCAAAAAGAGCTTAAAGAGGACTCTATTAGGGTTCTTTTTTCATAAACCAATTTTAACGAGTCTGAAAAACAGTAAAAGTACACTTAATACCTCTTCACTAAGTTTTTAACGAGTACGTCGAAGGTATAAAAGGAACTCAGAACCTTTTTCATGTTTGAATCTAGAGCATGAAAAAGCGATAAAGTAAGATCAAAGCACTTTTCATGTTTCAAACAGAGCATGAAAAATGAAAAGTAAGCTCGACACCATCTGTGAATTTTTTTAACGAGCTCAAATATCAATTGAAATAATTCTCAGTGTATTTGCTTCATTTTTTAAATAGCTGGAAACAGAGAATGAACTATGATCAAAGTGTCGTTTCATGGTTTAGTGAGCTCGAAACTAAAGAAAGTATGCTCAAAATGAGTTCCATTGGCGAGTATTTTCCCAACATGATGTTCAGTGGTTGGACCTTTCCCCTAGTATATATTTCAAGTAAATTGACGCCAATATAATGTGCCAAGATGGATACATGCCCCCTAAGCTTCGATCCTTCTACTTTTACAAGCGAATGAAATGAAAGTTCAAAATATTGATTCAACACAATGGAAGAATTCATTTCATTTTTTAATGAGCTTGACATGAAAGGGGAGCTTTGCTCAAGGTGAGTTCTTTCATTTTTACACAATCTTGAAATAGAAAATAACTATGCTTGAGGACATCTGTTTCATTTTTAAACGAGCTTGACACAAAAAGGGAACCATGCTCATGAACATTTGTTTTAACCCAACATGATATCTAGAGGTTGGTAGGTTACCCCCTTTCACATAAGTAGTTAGCATCTTAAATCCAGTATGATATCCATAGACTGGAGCCATGCCCCCCATTTTACCTATGATGGGAAGAAGTTAACTAGAAGAAGGGGAAGGAACCACAAGAACATGTGAAACATTCAGTAGAGTCGTCATTTTTGCTGCTGTAAATTCTCACCTCTTGTGGACAGGAGTTGTTTTCCTAGATCTGAATGGTACAGGTATAGGAAGAAAGCCAAACCCAAATGTTAAACTTCCCCTAGTTCTAGTTAATTACTTGAATATAATGCCACAATACTTTCCTAAATGATTGTCCTCGCTATCCTTGAATCTTTCTCCTCTGCTACCGCAGAAGAACATGTAAAAGAAGAAGACAACAAGATAAAGATGATAGAATACAAGATAATAAACTAGATCTATGGTTGTGAAAAAGGAATCAAACAATATATACAAATAACATAGTAAATATGGGAAAGAAAATACATTTTTATTAGAAATGATTGGAGAGACTACAACCTTTATGCCTTGGTGTTGAGAGTTCCTTACAATGGCTCCTTGCCTCTAACTTCACCTTGCCTCCATTAGCTCAAGAATTATTTTGACAGAGTTTGGGTGTTCAACACAATTCTTTCTCCCCCTTCCCAAGGGGAATGAGTCAGTATTTAAAGGCATGGGAGGATAGGAATGTGCTAGTACCATTTTTGGGCTAAATAGTTGGCAAGGGATTTGGCCAGTAAATGGAGGAATACAATTTGGAAATTTTCTTATCATACGACCTTGATGAATGCTAATGAGATTCTGGAGGTATTTTAAAGGATCATTTCTAAGTTGGAAATATAAATAAATTGAAAATTTCCATTTTTTATCTTTTCTAATGAACAAGAAAGAAGAAATACGCTCCAGGTTAAATGGTGACAGCAAATGAACAACATGGATGTACAATAGAAAAAATCGAAGGCTACAAATTATTTCCGCTCAGGGAAAGTCAACAGCGAAAAAGCGGAAAGACAAGTTTCAGAGGTGAAAATTGGTAAATCTGACTTTTTCTTTCCGTAGTTTGAGATGAAACGGTTTGGAGAGCTTCCACACAACTCTACGGTCTAGGGAAAAGAGGGAAGAAAAATGGTGGAAATCATAAAGCAAAAGATACAACAGTTTGGTTGTAAAGAGTTAGAACTTTCTTCTTTCACTTTCTACAATCCGAGATCCGATGGCTTAGAGTGCTTTCGCCAGATATCAACAGTTTGAAAAATAACAAGAGGGAAGAGATCTAAAAGCGAAATTACCAAAATATTTTATCATGAAAAGTTAAAGTACCACTTTATGTGATCTACAAGATCTATGGTCGAGAGAGATTCCTCACAGATCAACAGTGTGGAAAGGAAAGGGCGGAAGAGAAAAGGAGGAAGCGGAAGAGGAGAAATCTCATTGAAGAAAGTTGGAGGATCCGCATTCCACTTTTTGCTAAAGGAAGAAGTGGAAGGGTGGAACTGAAAAAGGTGATTTTTTGGGTTGAAAAAATGGAAATACCGACTTTTGCTTTCTGCAGTACGAGATCCGACGATTCAGATAGATTCTGCACAGATCAATGGTGCAGAAAGAAAAGGGAAAAAAAGAAAATACCCGAAAGCGGAAATATGAAGTTTTGGTTATGAAAAGTCAAGATCTCACCTTCCACTTTTCACAACCCACATATTTACCTCAAATCAACAGCTCGAAGAATGTCTTCCTAAGATCGACAATGCAAAAAAGGGGAACATGTGCACGAGTTAAGAAGACTTCCCAATATGCGAAACTTGGTAGGACCCACATATTTCAATGGCTAGGATTGAGGACGGGTTAAGATCAACGGCATGTATTTATTTCATGATCCTAACTTGCACGAAGATATCAGATCTCTTCCATCATGAAATCTTCTAGAATTTGCATACTTCAATGGTTGGGGCTCAACGCTTAATCTAGATCTATAATGGGTGTGCATTTCGTAGAAAGAACATGCATGAGAGAAAATATTTTGGGGCTGCGAAATATTGTAGATATTTCACCTTTGAATGATGCAGATCATGACAAATATTTGATCTATGGTCCAGGTTTATTTCGCAATGGAAACAAGCAAGAAATTTAACACGATGAAGGATTGTGAAACCGACTAAAAGATGCATTGGTGGATGGTTAGGATGTCTCATAGATCAAGATTTATGGCTGAGTTTTATTTCACAGGATGAAGATGCAACAAAGATTTAAAACTATTTTAGATCGTTGAAGGTGCTTTGAGCCATCATTTTCATCCAGCAAGCATGGTTTCCAGGCATTTAATTTTCCATTTTTGTCCATCATGCACGTCCCAACATGCTTTCCTATATTGTTTTTTGATCATGGTGAATCTTCCAGATCAGCATTTGTTAGGATTTTGATTCCCACATTGTAACTGAATTTGGATCTATTTTGAGGTTGGTCTCGTGAGCCTATGATACTATAAATATATCCTCAATAGAGGAAGATAGGGGGTTGTAACCTGTGAGGTTCCGGGTTATGTAATTTGATATTTTCCCTTAATGAAAATGACAAAGCTGAATGATGGCTTGTTGCTGCAAAGATTCCATCATATCTCGTAGTTACAGTCTGTAATTTCCTACCTTATGTGCCTACCTTCCTTTTATTTTTTTTCCAAGAAAAAAAAGCGTAATTTTATTTCAAGCCGAGGCGAAACAAAATTACATTCTATAGGTGCTGAAGCACAACCGAGACAAGACCATAGGTCTGCAGAAAAAATAACAAAAACAATAATATTACATGAGTATTCTAGGAATTAGGGATTTTATAATAGTCCTCTAATTTCCCTTTCTTCCCTCTCTTCTTTGTTTTCACTTCTTTCCACCCCCCCTGCTGTGGTGCAACGATAATCAGTTCTTTACTCACATGCTCCATAGCTGGCTGAGCAGGCGATTTATCTTTATCTGATTCTGATGTTTCGGATTCATGTGCACACTTTGACCCGGTTAAGGAGAAATCCTTTTGTTGCTCCATGATAGTTTCCTTACCCGCATTTGTTGATTCTGATTGACGTGCCTCCACTATTTCATCTATATGCACTGTTTCCTCTTTGTCCTCATCCTGATGTTGCTCTACCGGTTCGCTCTCCTCACTCTCTGAATCCTCATCAATTGAGGGAGCATAATCTGCCTGCCATGATTTCCTTTTTGGATGCATCCCCTGTTTCTTTTTGGGGAACCGTTTTGAAAGAGGGAACGGATCTTGTAAGTGTCCTGTCAAATGGCAAAATATGCATCTAAAAGCGGTATTTTCATAGTCCACTGCCTGGATCCATTTATGCTTTTCATATAGCAGCTGGACTCTATCAGGAAGCCCTTTGCTGAGGTCGATCTCCACACAGATTCTTGCATAAGTAAATAGCCCCTGCTCATTCAGATCAGAATCACTTTTAATGAACTTCCCAAGCAGGTTGCCAATGTCTTCCAGTACTTGGTGGTGCCAGAAAGGAAGGGGAAGTTTAGGCAGCTGCACCCAGACCGGCATTTTGGTTACCACCATAGAGTTGGCATCAAACTCCGGGAACCAGGGGGTTAAGAGTAGCCCCGCTCTCCCCCAAAACCAAGGACCCTTCTCAATGATCCTCTTATAGTCTTCTTTGGATTCAAACTGTACAACAAAAAATCCCTTGGAACATAAAAGAATTTGACAATTTGTTGTCCAGTGTGTAAAAATCCAATTATGAATATCAAAGGATCTGGGCCAAAAACCATTAAAACGGCAGATGAGAGCATGAGTTTGTAGAGTACTGAATAGTTTTGTTACCTCATTATTCTTGACCTCCAGAGACGGGATAACATCCATTTTCTCCACAATATACGGCTTGGGTTGAGAATATGGTGGAGCTGCTGTGGGCTGTGGCCCCTTTGAACGGGCTGCGTCTTTGTAAGAAGAGGGACCTGCGGTTCCTCTGTTCCCAACTGATTCCCCCTGCAAGCGATACAGCACATGCACAGTAGAGTTTTTGTTAATCTGGCATTCCCTCAACTGATCACCCTCTCGTAGCACTTTACCCTCATGCAAAATGTAAAAAGAATAAATTGAGGAGTAGCCCTCTTTCTGCACAATCAAGGTTTTTAGAGTCGCCTCTGTATCTTCAGCAAAAACCCAGAGCAATAATGTTTTTCCGGTGGGAAGTTTAACAAAAATCTGGAAGTTCCCTACATCTGGCATTTTCTCTGTAAGCGCTAGAGCACCACAGATCTTTGGAATTTGCCTGCGCCATGAGACCGCAAGAACAAGCTTGCAAAGATCATCTTTCGAAAATTCGGCTGCAATGCCGAAAGAGGCCATGAGTTTCAAGAACGCCTGGACCTCCAAAGGCTTGGTTGCATTGGCTAGATCCGCATCAACATTGATCCTTGACTTTCACTCATTAGGAATAACCCTCGCCCGCTCTTTAGTACTCAGAGACACAACGGGGCGTTCAGCCCCCATGATAGGGTCGGCAAGGAGGGGAAGAAGCGATTCGAGCAACAAAGAACATGCCCGCCTCTGGTCTGCAAGCCCCGAGTCCTTCTTATCCGTTTTCCCAGAACCCTTGTCGTAAAAACCCTCGAGGGCCTGTAAAACCAGCCGAGCGGGATCAATGGCGCTCTCCATCACCGACGGCAGCTCGGCCCTGAGCGCTGTAACGTCTTTCCTGTGCTGGACAATGAATTTCCAGAGACCCTCTGCGTCCCATTAACATTCAATATTTACGAATGAATGCCTACCTTCCTGTTAATCTTGCATTATGTTTTCTTTCATATCTGGAATGATCGTGTAATAGTTGGAAATTCATACATGTTTATGCTCTAGGTATTTGTTTCAGATATTCACAAACCCTTTCCAACCAAAGTTTATACAAAATTCATCTCTTGATGCTCTGTATTGATAGAATGTCATTCTTCCTTTTTTATCACCAGACCAACAACATTTTGACTGTAACCAAGTGTTATCTTGCCTTTGTAGAATTTCACCTGCAAACAGTTTTGTGATTCATAAAATATTTGTGACTCCATAGCCCAATGTATAATTTCTTTGTTTCAACCACAAACTTAATCTGAATTTTGTTTTTTTTTTGTTTTTATATATGGCCCTATTAAAAATTTGTGAGAAATCCCTCTCTATAAAGGAAGAATCCAGCGCCCTTTCTTAAAGTTGTTCTGTTTTTACCTTGGGATTTACCTTCCACAACCTTGGGTACATTTCTGAGTGTTAACAAATTGGTGCCGTTTCCAGGGACGAAAGTGCAAATCAGCCCTGGGAAAATGACATTGTCTTAGTTCTATAACCTGGTTGAGCAGCTGATCATAGACACATATAGGTTGTATATGCTCTGGCGACTCCACTCGAAGCTTCTAGAAGATGACTTCACTGGAGATACTAGCAGACAGAAGGAATGATATGAGGAGGAGGGTTCAAATCTTTCCTAGGTATGAATGATAGTGTTTTAGATCTGACTGTTGATGGTGAACAATGGTTAAACATCAAGAAGGTCATACCTATTTCACCTGGTGACTCCACATTGATTTTAAGCAATATTTCAGAAGGCATCATGGCTTCCCGGAGGTCACATACACGAGGTAATCCTGACACTAATATTTTACAAGGTGTGGAAAATACATAAAGATTGCTTAGAAATAAGGTAAAAGAACAAATAAATATTTCTCAAGTTGGTGCATCATCTTCTCAAGAATTTCATAGCATTTAGGATTTTAGGTGGGAAACAAATTTTGAAAGGTCCTTGTTGAAATCAAAATCTGAATCTAATTTAAGGGAAACTAAAATTAATCCCAGTAGGTTAGAATCATATTCGCTTGCTTCTCTTTGGCACAATCTTCAAGAATCTATGCAAACTGAAGAAACAAACCCTATTGTTCAAATCCTTTAGCCTTATATCCCACCCACTGTTCAAACCCCTCCAGCATTTTAATATCATCCTTGTGTTCCAAAACCACCGAGAATAATGGATTCCATTTTTTATCCATTATCCTTATCTGCTATATTGCATGACCTTCCTCAAAAATTTTCCCCAAAAAATCCCTTCTAATATGGGGATGGAAATCTCACAGCAGGACAACATGTTGATAAATTTGATAATTATGTGGACTTGGAGGGGGTTGATGAATATGATATTAATATGAGGTTGTTTGTATTAAGTTTGCTGGGAGAAGCAAATAAATGGTTTAGAGATCTACCTGCTAGGTCCATTGCCACAATTGAAGCTTTCCAAAATTCATTCTTAGAAAGACGAGATGATAAGAAAAGTCGTTTGCAGGTGCTTTCTCAATATAATAATCTTAAGAAAGGAGGTTTTGAATATGCTCATGATTTTTCTAGTCGATTTATGAGGGTGTATAACTCTATTCTTGGTGATATTAAACCCCTTGTAGGTGCTGCAAAAATCCATTATGCTAATGCCTTTGACAATGACTTTGCATTATTATTGAGAGACAAAAAATAACTAAGTCTTCTTGTTATGTTTCAAGATGCTTTAGAAGTGGAATTTAATATGATGGCAAGTGGAAAGATAAGGAAAAAAACTAGAAACAGATAGAAGCAAAGTTAGAGAAGAAAATGTGCCTTCTACTTCTACTGCCTTCTCCCCTAATGATGCAAAGTTTGAAATGATGATGAAGAAAATAGAGAGACTGATAGATAGGATGACTGTGGATAATAAACCTTTGAACAAAGAACATGATGAACCTCAAATCAGAAAACCAAACTTCGGAAGGCCCCGTCCTCCCCCACCTCCACAAATTAGAAATAGAGATATGAGGAATCCTAGAAATCAAGATGATCATCAAATAAGGCTATCTTTCCCTAAAAATTAGGTTGCATATGAAGGAGAGGATAAATATGTTGAGGATTAAATTCACCATTTTTTTTATTTGGATTCTAAAATATACCTCACCAAGGAAGATTCAGAACAGTACCAAAGAGGATATTTGCGTGCTATAGATAATGTCCAAAGAAAGATCAAATTGAAAAATAGATATGTTACTATAAATAAAGGAAGGTTCAATAAAATCAATATTCTAGTATCCAATAGAATACAGAAAAGAAAAAATAAATACAAACCAGTTGCCATGATATGCAAGAAAATTGTCGGCAGTTGGTAATGTCTTCCTTGACTGAAGTTGACATAAGCCAAAGTTTGGTCTCAACCAACTATGCATCTTTTCCTGAAGGTGATGATACTTTGCAACATTCTTGTCATTCTCTATGTGACCAAGAAAGAATTTGGGGCTATAATTCAAATCCTTCCTCATATATTTCAACCCCTGAAATTTTGCCACACGAGGAGATTGCCCATGTCCAATCAGAAAACACCCTTTTTCAATAACAATTTCTTCAAAAACAGAATTTACTTTGTGAAGGGTTGTAGAAATTCAGGCCTGCAGTAGATTAATTTCACTCACAGCAATTAACAATTGATCATGCAAATTATCAACAATGGAGACTGAATATGGAGCTGTAACACAAAATTATATTAACTGAGTGTACAATAGCCAACCCTGTAATAACATAGGCTGCTGAATATATAGAATACATGAGCAAATCGAATGCATGAGGAAGCATCCAAATCTAGCATAAAGCAGGCTTACCCAAAATAGGCAAATCCCCCATAGGTGTAAAAAGCTGATCCCAAATCTATCAAGGACCCCACGAATTAGCAAGGGCGCATGGGCAAGCTAAAGAGTGGTCAAATGGCAGCTCATACATGCTTTTGCATGGAGGAAAGAGTGGAGGATGAAAGGGGAATAAAACAAGTTCACCTCACCTAGTCTAGCTTTCCTTATGTGCTTTAAAACTGGAAAAGCAGTCAACAAAGCAGAAAAAGCAGAAGGGCGCCTAGGAGGCCAGGAATAAAGCAGATTTGATTCCCAGGACTTTCCAAAGCGCTCCATGAGTCAATAATGGCAAGTTTGACCTCTATGGATAGGCAATTGACAACTTGCACATGGTGGGACTCATGGACTAGGCAAATAAGACAAAATAAATGAAATAATGTCTAAGTGGGTAAATACTATGGGTTGATTATTCTAACAAGGGTATCATCATCCTGTCATAAATTATGTTAGTGATGGTTTTAAAAAGGATTTTAGTCCACCTATGTCTCATGAGCAAGAAGATAATCATCCTAGTGATGTACATGAAGAGAGCCATCCTAATTTTCCTTATGAAGAATGCAATGAGCATGTGGAGAATTATGTTAGTGATATTTTTAAAGAATATTTCAGCATGCCTATATGGGATGACTACTTGGACAATGCACTTGAAGAACTTGAAGTCTGCAATAATATATTGGATCACCTAGAAGATGACGAAGGTCCCAAATGGGATATTGCTTCATGTTTTTAAAATTCAGAGATTATCTTTCTTGATTCTATTGAAGAACATGATGATAGTCCCTTTGAAACACTTGGAAGGAAGAAAGTTTTAAATTATGAGATTCTAGATGAAAAAGATGATGTCTCATTTACATATTTTCATGAACAGATTTTCCAAGATTCCTTTGAAGAGAATTTTGGCAGGGTACTAGAAAAGATACAGTTTGAGAATCCTTGTCATGACAAGTACATAATAGAAAAATTTGAAGGCTTCCAAGGCTTTTTTGATCCAGTAGTTGAGTATGTAGAGAATATTTGCAGAGATAATAGTTTGTTATGTCTTTGCAACAAATATAAAATTCTTTGTCATAATGTTTTTCCATTAAGTTTTTCATCTCTATTTTTGATAAGCATGAGGAGAAAGTTTGTTTATGGGATCATTTGCTTGATTGGCTTCACTGGAAGTCAGAAGTTACTTGACTGGACATTGATGTTTAGCGAGTAGGGTAGGTAGGCATGAATAAGCTTGTCATGGAGAGCATTTCTTTCAATAAATTTTTAGTTTGTTCAACATCATTTTAGTTTTTGCTTTTAGGGCATGTTGGGGATTTTAGGAAATTTTGGGACCATCCCAATGGATTTGGAACCTAGTGTACGGGGTTCTTTGCTACCTCGTAGGGAGGATAGCATCCCTAGTTGGATTCATTTGTTAGCACCATTTTTGGGATAAATAGTTGGAAAGGGATTTAGCCAGTAAATGGAGGAATAAGGTTTGGAAATTTTCTTATCATATGACGTTGATGAATTATAATGAGATTCTGCTGGTATTTTAAAGGATCATTTCTAAGTTGGAAATAAAAAACAATTGAAAAATTCTAGTTTTCAGGTTTTCTAATGAATAAGAATGAAGAAATCCTGTCCAGGTTAAATCGTGAAAACAAATGAATGACTTGCATGTACAACAGAAAAAATAAAAGGCTACAAATAATCTCGACCCAGGGAAAGTCAGGAGTAGAAAAGGGGAAAGACAAGTTTCAGAGTTGAAAATTGGTAAACTTGAATTCCTCTTTCTCTAGCTTGAGATCCGACAGTTCGGAGAGCTTCCACACAAATCTACGATCTAGGGAAAAATGGGAAGAAAAATGGTGGAAATTGGAAGATACAAAAGTTTGGTCATAAAGAGTTATAACTTCCACCTTCCGCTTTCTGCAGTCTGAGATCTGATGGTTCAGAGCGCTTCCGCCAAAGATCAATGACTCAGAAAAGAACAAGAGGGCAAAGATCAAAAAGAGGAAATACCAAAATATTTTACCATGTAAATTTAAAGTCCCACTTTCCTCTATATGCAAGATCTATGGCCAAGAGAGATTCCTCATAGATCAATGGTGCAGAAAGAAAAGGGTGAAAGCAGAAAGGCAGAAGCTGAAGAGGAGAAATCTTGGTGAAGAAAGTTGGAGGACCTGCATTTCGATTTCTAATAAAGGTGTAAGTGGAAGGGCGGAAGAGGAAAGGAAGAAGTGGAAAAGGTAAATTTTGGGTTGCAAAATTAGAAAACCCAACTTTCGATTTCTGCAGCCCGCTATCCGATGGTTCAGAGAGCTTCCACACAGATTTATGATGTGGAAAGAAAATGTTGGAAAGGAAAATATCGAAAAGTAGAAATATGAAGTTTTGGTTATGAAAAGTAGGGATCCCACATTCCTCTTTCCGCAACCCGCATCTTTGCCTTAGATCAACGGATCTGAGAATGTCTGCCTAATATCTATGGTGTGAAAAAGGGGAACATGTGCACGAGGTAAGAAGACTTCTTGATATGAGGAACTTGGTAGGACCCACATATTTCAATTTCTAGAATTGAGGATGGGTTGAGATCAATGACAGGTATGTATTTCACGATCCTAACTTGCACGAAGATATCATATCTCTGCCATCGTGAAATCTTATACAAGTTGCATATTTCAACGGCTGGGATCAATGCCCAATATATATCTACGGTGGGTGTGCATTTTGCAGCCATAACATACACGAGAGATAAACATTTTGGAGACTTTTCCTCACACTCACGACCAAGGCTCAAGTTTTCCTTGTGCACAACAAAACACCCAAAGGTATCGGCTTGACAGATCAAGCTTAGTCAGCAACACCTGCAACGCAAATGCAGTCTCACCTAAGATATCTTTCCTCAATGGGTAATTACCAGAACCATGTTTTCATAGTTAGGCAAGGGATTACAGTCCCATGGATCACAACTAAGGTTCTCGACAAAGTCAAATGGTTGGATTTATTTTACCAACACGATAGTGGCACAATAGTGCGACACAACCAACTTGCGACACAGATTCCCCCTTAACAAATTAACAATAAATGAAATTGAAATGATACAAGATGCTTTCAATGATACTGGTCATTCATTCATTCAACTCCTTTCACTAATAGTGTGAGATTCACTTAAGCAATAAATGTAAACAATGCAAAATAACCTACAAAAATTCAACATGCACATTCAAGCGACACAAGATATAGCGTGGAAACCCATGCAGGAAAAACCACAAAGGTGCTCTTCATCTAACATGAGAAATATATGCACCTTTCAGTCTGCGACTTGACTACAGAATATTTGAGATATGTCATTTTGGATCACAGACTCTTTCTCCCTCTCATGCTCTCTGGTTTTATTATGATCTTCTTCTAACTCTCCTAGCGACGCACACAACCTAGATCGACCCTTCTAACTACTATCTGTGCACTCAGCTGCAGAATGAATCCTTACAAAAAATACTATTCGACAAACCTTTTGCAAAATAGGTTCCACTCCTAAAAAACCTTCTATGAAACTACTATCTAACTTATTCTCTAATTTCTTCAACCCCTACACAAAACGGGTTCCTCTTATTTATAGCTTCTACAAGACCATGCAGGGTTGACTACATACAGTTCATTTATTATAGGTCATAATCAGCTGTAAAAAAATAGTCACAAACTTTCATAGGTATGACTGACATAAGGCACTATCGCCCTTACTTACATATATTCCGAGTCATACGTGCGACTTTCGTCGGCTTACGTCGACTTACGATGACTCTAGAAACCACGATCTTCCTGACCTGGTGCTTTCTAGTCATTACCCTTTTGAACTCTTGTATATTCACTTTTCCTCCTTCGCACTACTCCTTGCTATTTTCTATCTCCTTCTTCTCTCGCAACTTTCTCTATTTTGCACTTCATTTCCTTCCTTCACCTTCCTTTGCATCGTGTGCTTGCTTTTGCTTCCTGTGCTTGCGCTTCACTTTCCTCATGCAGATTTGTTTCTAAATTCTTTTGTACTTTATTTCTACTACTATTTCCTATCCCAGTAGGCCTCCAATTGTCACATGTGGCTCATCTCGAGCCACTAAGCATTTTTATGGTTCTACCACTCCCTGCTCCATGGTGCCGACCTTAGCCAGAAATTCTTGGAGAATTTTTTCAACTTGGACACTTTCCTGTCGTACCTCTTCTACCTATTTTTCTAATTGCTCTACAAGGTTGGAACTGATATGTTCGAACGACTGAGTTATGTGGTGAAGCTTCTGCTGCACAGGCTGAATGAGCCTTATAACGCATTCTACTTTTTCCTGCTATGTTGCAACTTCTTCATTTCTATTTTTCTCCTGTTCACGCCAAGTTTTCACTTGTTGTTGCAGCTGTTTCAACTCTCATGCCTTCGCTATCTTTTCTCTTAAAGGGAGATTATTCATATTTGCTTTGACCGATGTTATTTGTAACTCAGTCTGTTTTAAGTCCTCTGTAATTTTTTTTTTCTGCTTTTTCATTCTCCATGAGCAATTCCCAAGTCACAGATACTTTGTCGATTGTTTCCTGACATAATTTCTCTCCTTAATTAATTCTATCAATAGCCTCAGATGTTGTTTTCTGGTGCGCTTCAATCACCTTAGGAGGTGTAATCAGTCTATAATGCGCTTTAAGTTCTTCAAATTTATCCTTCAAGTCTGTCGCAATCCTAGATAAGTGAGCTACCTTGGATACTATATCCATTTCTTCTTGGAATTATTCCTCTAGGAATTCGGTGACTACGTTGATGATGGCTTCATCCAGTATGATCCTTCTTTGTTCTTGCGCCTTAAATTCTTTCTCCTTCTACTGAAGGAAGGCCTTGCCCTTTTGATCCCTTCCTTGTTGCCTTCTGGGCCTAATAGGAGAGAGCACTTTCCTAGATTCTTATCTCTGTCGTTGGCGCATGCTAAACATCATATACCTCAGCCATTGTTAGCTTAGAAAAATCAAGAGACTGTGTCACCAACTCATGGGAAACATCATCAAATTATTGTTTCCCTGTTTCCAGTACGTGCCTTGCTAGCTGCACCTTGAGAGGTGGAAATAGTAATGGCATTTTTAATGTATCAATAGGGTCATCTCTATGCATCTCAAAATCTACTGCGCCCCACACTTGATTGATGGATTCAGTAAGCCAATTGACATGCACTATGATTTTTTTAGCTAAGCATGTATGTTTTCTACTTATGTGATTGAGACTGGTTCGTGCCACTTGTTATAGCGGATTTCACCACACTAGGTGAATCACACATTGTATGGCCTTCCCTTGTCTCGCTGTAGACTCATTAGCCCCTATGGACTACTTTTTGTCTTTTGATGTGTCCTTGATCATCCCTAAAAACATAATAAAAGTGATATATGCGGCTTTTACCTCGATAACCGTGTACATATGTGGATATGACCCCTATAGTCGCGTACATCGGGATGTGTGCATAATCCAAATCCCTTTGGAGTTTTCCTTGACATGGATCTGACTCATTCGACTCCTGGCCTTCCATATGCCTTGAGATCGCTCGGATTCGACCCTTCATTATCCCTTATGAAGCTATATAAGGAACCCCTTGGTACATTGAAGATAGATAGAGATAAGAGAGAATTGAGAGTAACGAAACTATAGTCCATTGGGGTACCACAACAGACAGCTAGACTCCAGAAATCAATCTTTCCCAATATGCAATAGAAATAAAATGTCTAACACTAAAGGATCGAACCTCGTACCT
>LPNX010780067.1:330978-417800 GCA_001517045.1 Pseudotsuga menziesii
ACTGAGATAGCAATCTCACTAGCAAAAGGCAAGCTTGGGAAGAACACAATAGTGCTCCAAGGGACAAAGGGATGCAGAATCAAGCATAAATTCTGGCAACAATGGACTATAGTTTCGTTACTCTCAATTCTCTTTTCTCTCTATCTATCTTCAATGTACCAAGGGGTTCCTTATATAGATTCACAAGGGATAATGAAGGGTCAAATCTGAGCGATCTCAAGGCATATGGAAGGCCAGGAGTCGAATCAGTCGGATCCATGTCAAGGAAAACTCCAAAAGGATTTGGATTATGCACACATCCCGATGTACGTGACTATAGGGGTCATATCCGCATATCTACGCGGTTATCGAGGTAAAAGCCGCATATATCACTTTTCTTATGTTTTTAGGGATGATCAAGGACACATCAAAAGACAAAAATTAGTCCATCGGGGCTAATGAGTCTGCAGCGGGACAGGGGAAGGCCATACAATGTGTGATTCACCTAGTGTGGTGAAATCCGCTATAGCAGATGCCCCCTAATTTATGAGATCAGAGGGGTTATACGATGGCTGAAATACATTATAAGTCCATCCCAGAAGTGGAGTGATGAAGGTACCCAAATGGAAGACCAGCCACCCAATCAGCATAGTACAATAATACAACTCTGCATATAACTGCAAATACATATAGCAGTCCCAGATACATAAGAGTACAATGGCCATGAATAGGCATGAAACATGATAACACATATGTGGTCATCGCCACGTACAATATACATAGATCAGAATCTCCATGATGAAGATATACAAAGGACCATGATCTCCACAAAGGCTGAAGATATACAATAGATCAAGATCTCCATAGTGGCTGGAAATGTCTGACATATACTGGAACAAGTCACGAGAGCTGAAATATCATGAACACTGGCATGATCAAGGAGGTAGAATATATTGGATGCCACCAATCTGGAAGGTATTCAACACACACCGCTACAAGTACATGTCCTACTATGCGAATAGAGGTGTCGAGGTCGAACATAGTATTCCATCGTCTGATTATCGGTCATTGATGTATACCGTTAACAGAATCGAGATCACCCACCAATAATGAAAATGGGAATCAAGGTACTAGAGTGCAAACTAACAAGTGTGAATAAATGTGTTGAGGTCAAACACTTGAGAGAATCCATCGATCAGGGGACATTGATGTATTCCCAAAACTGTCGATGGCGAGAGAACCTGTCACTGATGACTGCAAGTCTCAAGGCACTCAAAATGACTCTAGACTCCAATCCCAAAATAAATGATCTGAAGTCGATGGGATGAAATCTGCTGGAAGGAGGGCATTAGGGCATCCCCCATCATTCAACACGAGGTACTCAGCAAGGCTGTATAATGTGGAAGGACTCAATCATAAGGTGCACGAACCAGTAACTGTACCGGGAATGGCCGACATGCAAAGTCAAGATAACTGAGGAATGGCCGACTCAGGTTTCAACTTCCTTAGAACAAAAGAATAAGGGCGTATGGTGACTGAATGAAGGCAGCATAGACTCGATATACAAACTAGGACATCTCTATGATGCAAGAGGCATCAATAGAGGCTCCATAGGGACTGGAAGCTTAACCATTCGGTGGAGATAAAATCAGATAAACGAGTACAACTCCTAAATTCAAACTACAACCCAACCAATGGATGTGATATACAGTCCTCTATTTGAAGGCGACACGACTCGACAGCTACCAAAGATAATACCTTTTCTTGTCCGGCTTTTTGGTTTTTTTATTTTTTTGGAATTTTTCAGTTATTTGAAAAGGTTGAAAAAAGAATAAACTAGCTTTATAGTTACAAACTAGGAGGAGATGAGTGTCATTAGGGCAAACAAACTAGTTACAAGCAGTGGAACATACCTATGCTCAATGCAAGGATACATGTGTAGGATATCGACACTCAAGGGAAAATCCCCTCCCGGTAAAAAGGGAATCAAGTTGCGAAGGATATAAAGAAAGGCTTTGCATGGCTAGACATGAGACAAGCTCAGGCTATATGGCTGAAACGCAATGTCAGGGAAGCCGACATAAAGCTCAATAAGACAGGAAAAGCTCATGATAATGCATCCACAACTTGATACAAGGGAGTCCGGGGGATCATGGCCAGCATAAGATCAAGAGGAGTATGAGGCTCTTGTGAAATGTCATGGCAATACTATACAATAGACTCCCACACCCTAAAGGGAGAAACATCAGCATGGGAACCAAATGCAAATAAGGCGCTAACTAGGGTACCCATGTAAGGTGAGGCTCTACCACTCATATCATGCCACTTCTAGAGCAGCAAGAAGGTTTCGTGACATAATAGAGTGGGTTCGTACCTAAGGATATAGTGACATGGTCATAAGGTCATGCAAAATGCAAACGATGGTGAACCTAACCTATATGCCAGTGTAGACGTGATACCTGAGATAGGCACGAATGGTCTCTGGTCACAAAAGAAGCATCCAACAGACAACTTCAGACCCAAGGAAGACCCAAACACACTCACAACCCACCCAGCAACTTCCCACAACATCAGACTCACCAAAAGGGAGGATGTACATGATTGTTTAAAGAACAGCTGCATATGTACGTGACTTATGGCCAAAAATCCGCGTATGTACGCGACTTTTGGCCAAAAACCCGCGTATACAGAGAAGGCAGTGGTAAAAAGTAGGTCAATGCCAAACCAATAAAGGGGAGTGTCAATGGACAAACATACTATAACATGTGACACAGAAACAAAGAGAAACCAAGAGAAAGTCAATAATATCAAGCCCATTGTGCCCCCAACCCCAAAGAAAAACAAGGAACATCCCCAGCGGAGTTGCCAATTCTGTTACGTAGAGAAATTCCTATGGCTTGGGGTACCACAACAGATAGCTAGACTCTAGAAATTAATCTTTCCCAATATGCAATAGAAATAAAATGTCTAACACTAAAGGATCGAACCTCGTACCTTATTCCAGACGGTTGAAGTAGATCCCCGTTGAGCTTTCAAATCTTCAGCTTGAATTGATATAATACTTCCTCAACAATAAGTAAACAATAAAAGCATACTATATATCATGGTGTTAGATCTATTCTAGCATATATAATCAATAATGTAAAAGCATTTGACATATTCCAATGGATACAATATTCATTCAAATACACATTACTGGACAGGAAAAGATATTTCTATTAATATGAATCAGAGATTACAAGTGACAACCTCTGACGGCACGTCTGCGAACCGGAGAAACTGAATCCCCCACTTGGGCCTCCACCACCTCAATCCTCCATCACTGAGATAGCAAGCTCACTAGCAAAAGGCAAGCTTGGGAAGAACACAACAGTGCTCCAAGGGACAAAGGGATGCAGACTCAAGCATAAATTCTGGCAACAATGGACTATAGTTTCGTTACTCTCAATTCTCTCTTCTCTCTATCTATCTTCAATGTACCAAGGGTTTCCTTATATAGCTTCACAAGGGATAATGAAGGGTCGAATCCGAGCGATCTCAAGGCATATGGAAGGCCAGGAGTCGAATGAGTCAGATCCATGTCAAGGAAAACTCCAAAAGGATTTGTATTATGCACACATCCCGATGTACGTGACTATAGGGGTCATATCCACGTATGTACATGGTTATCGGGGTAAAAGCCATGTATATCACTTTTATTATGTTTTTAGGGATGATCAAGGACACATCAAAAGACAAAAAGTAGTTCATAGGGGCTAATGAGTCTGCAGTGGGACAGGGGAAGGCCATACAATGTGTGATTCACTTAGTGTGGTGAAATTCGCTATAACACCACTCCTGCAACTATGTATGCAATCATGGTGATGTATTTACCATCTAAGCTAACTGTATTGGCAGTTTTTTCATATTTCCTCTTCTTATGCTTTCGTTCGTGCTGCTCCTTTTCTTGCACTTTCTTTTGCTTCTCCACCTCCTCGTCAATTTGCATGGAAATTGAATCATCTTGTGCAGACTCCACATTAGTTTCTTCTTCTTCTGTTAAATCCTATGGTGGGGTGTCTGGCACCTCACCCTCGCCCACACCTTGGTTCATCCCCTTTGCAACTGGGATGCACCATGCTTCAGGCCAATCCTATATGACAACTTCAACATCCTTGTCAATAATCATGAAGTGTATCGGCAACAATTGTTTCTTTGGGTCCTGTCGTGGCTGCAGTATGACATTATGGACATTAGTCTGGAAAGTTATAATATGTGCATATCTCGAGACTATTGTAGGGAGCAGTATATTAGGGTATCACACTACTTCCCTTCGCGCTTCACCATGTAGAAAAAGCTCAATATTAATATCCTTATAACGATTCTTATCCTCTTTATCTAACCAAAGGTTCTGATACTTTGTGCCTTGACATAACACTGGGACTCAAATGGCTGGTAGTCTAGTGGGTCAGACCAAACTATGAAGGAAATAAAAAAAAGTAACTAGGAGATATGGAATGGTGCCTTACCATCTTCTTGCACTAGGGCTGCATTGTCTAGCAGCTCATTCAACAGATTTTGGGACCAATTGATCTGTACTCCTTCAGTGCAGAGTTCAGCTCGTACAATTTTTCCTGTAGTGCACTCAGTCAGTCGCATATTGTGCAATAGATTGCAATATAATGCCTTCGCTACGAACCTCATTGAATTTTCATTTATAGAGGCAATCAGGAATCCTTTGTTTGCACAGAAAAGGTCATACTTGTCTTTGAAATTTGCGATCACCATCGTATATTGATACTGAGCCTTCCGCAGATGTGGACCAGGGTCGATTCTTGAATGCAAAAGAACTGTGATCGATGCAATTAGCTCAACATCAATAGAATATGGTCTACCTAGCCACAAAAATCCTCCATGGAAGCATACCAATAGATGGCATACATATGTGCTTACCTTTGAGCTTCAACCAAAATGAGGCATATACAGTAAGTTAACTAGACCCACCTGGTCTATTCCTCAAGCCCACTCTATTGGAACAACGAGTTGTGGCACGGGAAGTGCATTTGGAACAATTACCATGTACTTCTCTACGCCCAAGTCATGCTGCTTTCGCATATCATTGTCTTCGAAATGAAGCTTTGATAGCTTTGGTATGATATCCTTTAACAGTGGAACTCCAAGGAGAATCTTGTGTGCAACTAGGGAGGAGATTTCTCGCTTTAGGAGCTTCACTTCTAGTGCCTCTGCTCTTCTTGGTGGAATGTAAGGTGGTAGTAGGTTCCTTTCATCCAGATTAGCATTCCTCTCTCTTCTTGGTGGCAGAGCTGGTGTTTTTTAGGTGTACTTGTGCTTCGTTCCATAATTCAGCTACCTTACCGAAGGCAGTGATGGTCCTAGAATATTCGTGCTCGATAATCTTGTCGTTATATACAGTCCTCATCTTGAAGCTGGTGGATTCTGAACTGGGGATGAAGAAAAAACATGAATAGTTGGTGGAGTCGGCTGCACCATTGGATCTGGTTCTTGTTGTGCCTTCTGTTGTTCTTCAGGTGATATAACCTCTTCAAGTACCGAGTAGGGTCATGCACTCATCATGTTGTATTATTCCTTGCTGGTACTAGAAATCGATATGACCATCGTCTTCGGCTCTTCACATTTGCAGAAATTGGTTCGCTCTTCTTCTTTCTTGTAGTTAAGTTGAATCTTGATGATCAAGGCTTATATTTATACGTTGGCACTCATCCTGCATGTAATCATTTGATGGAATAGATGTGTCTTGTCAATCACATGGGATTCCCATTCGAACCGTTTCAAAAAATTCTCGCACGGTTGAGCTATGACCTATACCAGTTAGGACAGTTATGGCGACGACGACGGATGGGACCAAAAAGCATGCCAACAGTTTTCCCTGGACTTCTCAAATTAATGACTAATAAGCTGTCATAACCGCCTAAATATTTTCAAGTACCTGTGCTTTAATGGAGTCCGAATGTCATTCCTTCTTTTATCGTGGGATTTGTATACTCATGTCACAGACGTGCGACATAACGGTTTCTTTTTCTTTTTTTCTTCTCTCTTTTTCTTCTCTTTTTTTTTCCCTCCTTACGCAACTATGTCATAGTTATCCTGGTAAGGTTTCAATCGGCTTCCATTTATCGTTCCTATGACTGATTTCCCATACAAATTATGTAATCTTAATGCTCCTGCACTAGTGATGCGTGTGACTACATATGGCCCTATCCAATGCATTTTTAATTTACCTAGATAATTCAAAAATTTGTTGTCATACATCAAAACAAGTCCTCCAACTTCGAAATGCTTTGTATATTTATGACGATCATGCCATGCTTTCTATCTTTGCTTTTCTATGTTTTGATGAAACTATGCGATGAAGCGTTCCTCCTCCATTTGAATGAGATGTAAAATATCTTTTCTCAACATCATCCACATCGGTCATTTCAGTTAGCACAACAATTCTTAATCTAAACACAATATATTCCATCATCACAATAACTTCTTGTCCATATACCAATCTAAATGGAGTGTGTCATGCTAATATTTTGCAAGCTGTGCGATATGCCCGCAACACAGATGAAACTTTCTGATCCCAATCATCTATGTGCGTGTTGGATACTTTGGTAAATGAATTTTCTAAAATCTTGTTAAATGCTTAAACCGTTCCATTCGCCTAAGGATGATACAGTGTCATTTTCCTATGCTGAATCTGAAATTCTACGGGAAGCTCATTAATCAACGTGTTAACAAAATGAATACCTTGATCACTTAGAAGAATTTTGGGGAAGCCAAACCTTGTCACCATATTTTCAAATTGAAACTTTGTCGCAATGACAGTAGTACAATATTTAACAGGTGTTGCTTCAACATATCTGGTTAAGTAATTCGTCGATGTGATAATATAGTGTGTGCCAGTCCTTTTTCCTGGTGGACTGATAGGACCAAAAAAATCAATGGCCCATTTATCAAACACTTGTAGGTTTAGATGCCGTGGTAATGGAATTTCGTCACGTATCAATGTTTTTCCTGTTCTATAGAAAACATCACAGCTTCGGAAAAAGTTCTTAGTATCCATATGTATGGTTGGCCACCATAATCCATCTTGCAATATCTTGTGCCCTATCATCTTTCGAGCGTAGTGTCCTCCTGCAACACTCGCATGTGATTTACTCATTGTCCAAGGTCGTTTGTGTTCAAAAACACACCGATGCAATATTTCATCAAGGCCCAACTTGTATTGTCTAGAGATCAAATGAAAATCAACGACTTTGATGACCAACTGTTTTTTTTGTGCAATGGTGAACCCTTCAGGCACATAACTTGTACTCAAATGTGGATGATATCCTTATACTGGTCATGAAACATGGTGATCACAAATAATTGCACATCAAGAAAATTATCCTCCAGGTTGTTTGGTTCTCCACCAATTTCTATCATTGACAAGTGACCAGGCCCCAAATTCAGTCGACCAGGTTTAACAATGACTTCAAAATCAAATTCTTGAAATAGGACGAGCCATTGACAAATATTCCCCCCCAACATTGGCTTGTTAACTAGGTATTTTAATGTTTAATGATCAATGTACATTTTAAAATTTCCACCCAACAAATAGTGTTTGAATTTTTGTAGCGCATATACCACAACGAGTCCTCTTTTTTTTTGTAGTGTAAGTTTTCTCTGCTGTCGAAATTTTTCTGTTGGAAAAAGAAATAGGGTGATCAATCGTGCCCTCACCTAGTTGCGTTAGAACTATTCCAAGTGCGATAGATGATGCATCGAAATGAATGTGGAACTGCTTCTTCTAGTTTGGAAATACCAATACTGGCGCGGTATCCATCTTTCCTTTTAACTTGCCTAAACTTTCGTAACAAATTTTTTTCTAGTGGAACTTTGAATCTTTTTTCAAAATATTCTCCATTGGAGCAATTATCTTTGCATATCCTCTAATACATTTTCTATAATATCATGTGTGTCATAGCATTGATATGAGTTTCTTTACTGATGTAGGTGGTGGTAACTCAAGAACAATCACAACTTTTTCTGGATCGACCAAAATTCCATCATGACACACTACATGTCCTAACAATACACCAAATGGTGTGCAAAAAATACATTTATTTGAATTTAGCATGATCTTATATTGGTGAAAAATATCCAGCATCATGCGTAGACTTTCAATATGGTCTCTTACTAGACCAAACCTAGTCCAATCATCAAAGTATACTTCAAGAAATTTAAGTATAAAATATTTAAAAGCATAAACTACTATTCTAGAAAAAATATCAGGAGCATTCTTGAGTCCAAAGGGCATTACCATATACTGACAGTAGCCCCATTCTATCGCAAACGTCATTTTGTGTCGATCCTCCTTTTCTATCATGACTTGGTGATAACCCGAAAATTCGTGAGTAAATGAATACATCTCCTTTCCTCTGATTCTTTCAAGTACTTCATCTGTGAATGGTGTTGGGAATGGATCATGCAAGAATGCATCATTTATTTTTCTTAGGTTGACATAGGTCCTCACTTTACTTGTTGTCTTATTATCCTGAATGACTATAGGACTGATCCATTCTGATTATTCAACTAGTTCAATGATTCACGCATCTAACATTCGGTCTAACTTAGCTTTCACCTTTTTTTTATACCTCAGATTCAACCTATATGGTATTTTCATCTCCGCCATATCACAACTAGTTTTGCATCTGGTTTCAGTGGTATTTTCATCTCCCCCATATTCCTACTATTCCATTCATCTCTGAGAAGTTGGTAGGGAACAAATCTTGAAATTCATGGAACAAATCCATGATTTTTTCTATTGTTTCCTCATCCCAATAATCTCCAATATTGGTGAACTTTGAGTTTTTTGACGAACAAATGTTGACTTTCTTAATTTTGAGTAGATTGAGAAACTTTTAACTAGAAATACCACTTCCTTCCACCTTGTGCATACCCTCAGACTCTGGTATGTTAAGGTTGGTTGGATCATCATCTGGTTCTTCATCCATATTGTAACAAGCCATCCAGTGCTGAATTGTCGCACTGAACTGGTGGGAATTCGCTACTTCGACAGGGATTTCAGCAAATATTTTATCTTGTATTGTTTGAAGCACATCATCGACTGTCAGCTACTCATCAGAAAATTCAAATGTGTGCATTAATTGCTTAACTACATCCTCCCAATACTGAGTTCCTTTTCATAACTCCATGGATGTATACCAGCTCCTAGGTGTCATTTCCAATGTGTGTATGAAATGATGGACCCATTCTTGTCGCGGGTATTCTACAAATGTTGTGCGACACTGATTTAGGTGTTTGATAGGGTTTGAAAACCCTGTGTACTTCTGACCCAAAACTGTGATTTCTTCATCGAATCTGACTTCCAACAATATTTTTCATTGTGGCCATTCAGATATAGATTGTTTATGCATACCCCACCATCTAGTGGGCGTAGATTTCAGCACAAAGTCTAATGCAAAAAAGGAACGTGGTTCTATTACCATTCCTTAAAACTTACTTAGAAAAGTCACAATATTAGGTAATCCCTCATATGTGGGTAACTCACTCGACTGAGCCTCCACCCATCACACAAACCTAGTAATCTTGGCTCATTTCCTCATAGATACTTCATGCAGTTTATTTTTCCAATTCTCCAATGCCTCTCCTGAATATGATGTGCATGAGCTAGTACTCCCCCAACTCAGGTTCCCATCTGCTATAGGATTTATGTAATCATATTTTAAGGAAGTGACATTATAATTGTGGTCTAGATAATCACCTTGTCCTTCACTATAGAAGAGTTTGACATATATTTTCCCCTTAAGTGGGTCAATGGGAGAAACTATCCTTATTTCTTCATGTTTGAATGAGAGGATTCTTTTCTTAAAGTTTACAATTGTATGAGTGTCTATTGCCTAATCTATCCCCATAAGTGTGGGATATGGGTTCATGTCATCGACAATATCGATAACTTAAAAATATGCAAATGTTCGCAACCCCTCAACGTCAACATAAACTTGACTTAACCTACCAATCGGTAGGACCTTCGCCTAATTCACAAGCCTCAACTGGACAGGGGACCAGTCCAAGCGCTCCTTGTTCATGATTTCCCAAGTTTTTTGCATCAAAATATTAAGGTTCAACCCTAGATCTAGGATAATATAATCCATGTCATAATATCCTATCTGTGCAGTCATTCTTAACTCGTGACCAATTTTGAATTTCTTTCTAACATGGTTAACTCTTCTTTCAGGTTGTGACTCTAATGGGATTTCTTCTATAAGCACTTGTAATTATGCAACAACATCTTTATCATGGATTAGTGCTAAGAAACTTGAAAGAAATGACTTGATCTTCCTAACCTTGTTTGTAACCTGCTTCCAGAATATTTTTTGAAATCAGTTAGGCATCTCCCTGACTTTGCATGAGGTCTATGATTGTTGTGTATCTACAAACTCCGGTCGCACGTCCGAAAATACTTGCTTATGTTTTTGAACATCAAATGGTACTTTATTTTGCACCGCGGGTTGCACCTACGACTGTCCATGTCGTATTTTCTGATTTGTTCCAGTCACAACACCTCCTTGTGTTACAACAACAACACTTGGCTCTCTTGGCTCAACATCAATCATTTGAATATTCAGGTTAGTATTCGGGTTGGGATTTTGTGTGAGGTTAGGAAATCCCACGGTCCGAGCTTGCCATTTTTCAATCAACTTGGGAAATTGTTCCACATTATGATCATATGATTTGGAATATGAACATGTCTTTGTGGGATCAGGAAAATCTCTAGAATAATGGCCCTGCTACCCACAATTATAGCACATGATTTGACCTCTTCCTCTACCAAATCCTCTTAGGTTTTTTTCTCTACCTTTGAAATTTACACCCCCCCTAAGATGAGGGTGTTGTTTCTACGGTAGATACTGATTCTGTGGGTACCGAGGCTGATACTATGGATAATGCATAGGCTGGTAGTGCACTTGTGCCTGTTCAACTTGAATATTCTCGTCATTATTCATTAGGTAGGTGTCTACTGTCTTCTCCTTCAAGAGTTGATATGCTCTGCAATATTTCTCATCATGTCCTACTGACTTACAAAATTTACAATAAAGGTTGGCTGGGGTACTTACAATATTCTGTAGGTATAGACAGTTTTCAGGGTCATGTCCTCTAGTCTAGCATATTCTGCACCAAGGTAGTCCTTGGGTATTCAATGGATTAGGCGCACCTGATGAGACATAGTTCATGTACGCTAGACAATATCCTTGTGGTGTCCATCTATTCTACATATTGTACACCATAAATCCTCCTAGATTTATTTTTCCTTCTTGATATCTTGAAGTTGTACCGTCAAGTTAGCAAACTGCGACTGAATCTACATCATCCCTATGCCACCATCTCCGATCGATGAGGATTCCAACTTCATCGCTATTCCAGTGCTTCCACCTAAGACACAATCCTTTGTTGCATCAAAGGGCCACAAATGTGTGGTAACAGTGCAACAATAAACCACTCTTTGTGTTGCACATCTGACATTTGGAAACTTACTTTGTCTATCAGAGTTTTAAACCGCTGGTCAAAATCCCATACAGACTCTATCGGTAACTGTTTTATCTCCTTGATTTTGGTGATACACTCTGACTCAGATTTAGGTTTTTTAAACTCATAAATCATCATGAATCAGACTCATCAAGAGTCTTCTGAGCATCTCCTGTTGGTACTATGCAAAAATTCATATACTAGTCCAATGCACGACCCCTAAGAGTTGTAAACATCTCCACTTTCCTTGATTCCTCATTTTTAACTTGGCAAACTATCCATACAACTTCACAGAGGAACCAATGCTTCTATGGATCGCCTACTCCATTTCCATTGAATGTAGGTAACTTAATATATGTCCCAAGGATTGATTTGGCATTGGGGATGTTCAATGGACAATTTAATTAAGGTGGAATTCCTTGTGCACTAGTGCTACCAGTATTCACAGTTCTTTCAGGAGATGAGGTTCTAGACCTTACCTCTGGTGATGCTCCTATGTGGTGTAATCACGTCTTGATTTTGGTGTCTACGTAGATTCTTCTGCTCCTTCAAAAATTCAGTGATATTATTCATCTTCTCTGAAAGACCCTTCATCTATATGTGACTTAAAACTGTACTCAGTTTCTCCGAATAGACTATGATTCCATATTCCTCTTTTTGGGGTGCGCACCTTAACGGTCATTAATTTTGGTAGCTCCATGGTTTTTGTGGAAGTTTGTAAGCGGAGTTGCGACGCAAAATAGTCTTAGGGGTGTCGGGGTTGAGTCAAAGCCCTCTTTTTGTAATTGTCCATAATTTTTGGGTGTAAGCCCATGATTTTGTAATAGTGCACTTGTATAAATAGGCACTCATGTAAAGATGTCAAGATTATCTAATGAGATGAGGATCATGTGATGTGAAGCTAAGAGCTCTTTTTGGGTTTTAAAGTCAAGTCCCAACTGTGTGCGTGGATGACCTCTTCAGCTAAGTGCGCAGAGGGTTTTTGTAAGAAAGGTTCTGTAGCTGAGTGTGCAGATCTGCAGCTAAGTGAGCAGTTTTGGGTGATTAAGAGGATCTGCAGCTGAGTGCATAGATCAGAACTGTGTATTTGTAAAGAGTTGAATAAAAGCAGTTCTGTGGACGTAGCCCCTACACTGGGGGTGAACCACGTTATATCTTGTGTTGTGGTTCTGTAGTTTTGTGCTGTTATGTTTTAAGCTTTTAATAAGTAGGTGAATGCTAAAGTAAGATAGTTGTTAAGTATTAACTTCATTGTGAATTCCCAGTTAAGGGTTAAGCAAGTAACGTTCTTTTATCTACACTGCAAATCTAGTTAAGTGAATGTCGAAGCTCTATTTTGTGTAAATATTTGTTGTTAAGGCTAAAGGTACAGTAATATCCCTCTTCTGCTTGTAGAAACCTAATTCTGCGGCCCCCCATAGCTATTTTGGGTGAGACTGCAACCTGTTTGCAGGTTGTTGCTGAAAGGGCCAACACTGTGGGTCTTTTGTTGGTGTGAAGATAATAGTATAAAACCTGAGTCTGCCCTAAGCCCAACAAATTGGTTCCGTTGCCGGTTGAACTTAGTATCTTCTTTAAGAGGGATCTATGTCGTACCTGAAGGGATATGTTTTGGAGGCCCTCAGTAAAAGAAATCGTTGATTGGGTTGAAGCTACCTATCTGAAATTTGCAGAACAAGAAAATAAGGATCCTCATCATAGCTCAGATGACTTCTTGCAAAGGTATGTTTTTACTGATATTCATGAAATTTTATTTGGTAGTATCCACATAGAATTGCACCAGTGGTTATCTAGGTTGACAGAAAGAAAGACCAACTTCAAGGAAGATCAGTTTCCTGATTGGACCCCCGCAAGAATTAACATATTGAAAAGAGTGAACAACGCGATATCACGAGCTGTTGATTTCTGGACAACGCGAACCCTTGAAGCATTTATGACAGAGTTTGCCATCGACACAAGTACCTCTTTTAGTGAAGCTGAAAGACATTTTTTCAAAGGACCAAGGGGTAAGTACTTGATTTCATTTAGTCTGCAAATTAAAATGCTCTTGGCTGAGAAAGGCATATTGCTTATAGAATCAGATTGCTAGATTTATTTTTACTAACCTATGTTTGGAAGTGAAAGTGACTTCGACGAGCAAATTCGGTTGCTGCAAAGTGGTAAAAGATACAAGAGAAACCTTGAATCCTATACCCTAGGCCAGAATACCGGTTATTCCCCATTAAGTCCAGAAGACCCTGAATATGAAGAAACCCCTTTTGTTAGAAACCCCCCTATAACTCCGTAGCGAAGATCTGTTACCCTTGAGAACCCGTCACAGTCTGAAAGTAACCCTAGCTTGAGTATTCCTGTCGCAAGTCAGTCTACCCCAGTAAGTTCTCCCCCCCCTTGATCCACTATGGCCCATATGACTGATGATATCAAGCTCCCAGTCTTCAAAGGAACTGGATCAGAGGATCCATAACAGTTTTGGTTCTTATGTGAAGCTGTTTGGACTGATAAGAACATTATGGATCAAGATATAAGAAGAGCGTAGCTGGTCACTTCTTTTAGAGACCGAGATCTGACCTGGTTTATGAAGTTTTCCAGTACTCAGAACCATGTTTTGGCTGATATTAAAACAAAAATGATCAAAGAGTTCAAGAAGTCTAAATCAGAGTCACAATGTATAACTAAACTGAAAGAGATTCAGCAGAGGCGAGGTGAATCAATTTGGGATTTTGATCAGATGTTCAAAGTTCTGCTAGATCAAGTTAGCTTCACTATTGGACCAGCGCAACATAAAGAATGGTTCATTGCAGCCCTATTACCTCATATCAGAACTCCACTCATGCAACAGAAGGTTACTGATCAGTAAGAGGCTTTGGAGATTGCCATGAAATTGGAGACAGCTCCTATCGAAGATAATTCTGGCATAGCCCAAATACAAGCGCAGTTGGTAGAAATGGATTTGGAGCTTCGCGACATGAAGAAGGGGAAATATACTCATGAAGAGGTTTGGTGTACACAATGTAGGACAGAAGGTCATGACAAGGAACAGTGTCCTGCGTTAAGAAATTACCTGAATACTGGTGCGCCAAACCCATTTAATCATAATGTTCTATATTGTGAGATCTGTAGAACAACTGGCCAACATCGACCTGAAGACTGCTATCTGCTACAAAGATATGTTCAAGTACCTAAGAATCCCTATTGCAAGTTCTGTAAGTCAGTTTGACACAACGAAGATGAATGTCACAGCTTTGACCTTATGAGAGAGCGAACCTATGATGCTTATAGGGTACAAAATGATGCACAAAGCAATGATGGATATGGTTACCACGGTGGTCGAGGTAGTTTCAGAGGTTGTGGTCGTGGTGGTATTCCTCGAAGAGGTCAAGGCAAGGTTTTTTTCTATAACTATAATCAGGCATGACATGTAGCTAGAGACTGTCAGAACCCAACTACGACATGTCAATACTACAGAGCAGTAGATCATGTCATTGAGCAATGCCCACAGCTGATAGCCAAGATATAAGAAATAAATGGAGCTCCTACTCAGAATATTCAGATGATTAATGTCGAGCAAAGACCTATCCCAGCCATTAACATTGTTACAAGGAGTGGAGCTACGACTCCAGTGTAGAATAAGGAGAAATAGCCTGACGAGGCTTGGGTTTGTAAGACCCCATAGAAAATTCCAACCTTCGATGTGGGAAGAGAAAAAGAAACATTTATGGAAGCAAAAAAAGACTTTACTGATTCGAGCACATCAGGAGCCTGTGCAACAGCATCAACAGTAGTCACAGTATCAAGAAGCTTCGACGGATAAAGTAAGTACACTGTCGTCATTTTTACAGAGTTGTATGAAGCTCTTAAGAAATTAGAATGCTTTAAATGAGTTACAGAAAGTTATTGCTTCTTGAGAACCTCAGCAAAGCTCTGGCAAAGAAAAAACTGTTAATAGAGTTAGAAGAACTGGAAGAGAAATGAGATTGCATGCTCAGATAGGAGAGTATGACATGACTGATATCATTTTAGACCTGGGTTCAGAAGTAAATGTCCTAACTAAGCACACATGGGAAGAAATGGGAAAACCTACCCTTGAATGGTCCCCTATACAGTTGAGATTAGCCAATCAGCAGAATATTGTGCCCCTAGGAAGATTCCCTAGTGTCCCAGTAGACATTGATGGAGTCAGTACCTTAGCAGATTTTGAAGTCCTTGAAATAATTGATGATAGCAACCCCTATCCAGCCTTGATAGGAATTGAATGGGCAATAGAGAATTCTGCAGTAATCAACCTTAAGAATAGGCAAATGACTTTTGAAGGAAAAGGCTTGAGAGTCATAGTACCCTTGGACCCTTCTCAAGGATAAAGGTACACAGAGCCAGTCAGAGATGAAGATTAGGATGTTTTGGATCATATCTACAACATCACAGCTAAAGAGGAAGACTATGTTAACCCTAATACTGAAGGTATAATGGATTGGAAGTGTGACATTTCTTGCATGACTGATTCAGATGAAGGCTTAGAGAATTGGCAGAATAGACTTTATGAGCTACATGGACATCGATGTGCAAGAATTACCAAGTCTCTCAGATGGCTTGCCTCACAGACAAGAGTCTTACCTATTTTTGATGGCTTGACAGACCCCAAAGAGTTTATTTTGCAATTCTCAGAGCAAGTACCAGACTCATAGAAAATGGAGACCCTAGATTCAGTATTTAGAGCCACAGCTGCCAGATGGTGGAATGGTCATAAAAAGTATATCCCTAGTTGGGGAGCTTGTCAAAAGGTCCTTCTCCTGAGATTCATGGGTCAACCTCAGAAGGTGCGAAGCAGGTTTAATGGTAAGACTAGCCCTTGGGAACATTTGGAGCAGTGCTACGAAGCATGGAAGCATGTACCTCATGAAGAATGGGTACATAGGTTTATACACACTCTGGAACCTGTAGCAAATAACTGGTATGCGGAGGTGGAGCTTCGCCACGGCACTGTAAGTTGGGATAGTCTTGTTGATAGTTTTTTGCTCGCATTTTCTATTAATGAGGTTTTCCCTGCTTTGGACACAGCTCTTAGGTTGATCCATACTAAGGTGTTTGATGATAAAGAAATAGCAGAGTACCAACCTGATTGGAAGGAACAAGAAGCTAATGCAGTAGAATGCTATAACCTCGCAATTGACGAGGATGATGACCCGCGCAACATTAACATTCCTAAGTCAGAAGGACACTGTGAAGTACATGGACCAGTAGTCGAAGCACCTGAAGTGACTCAGCCCTTGAAGACAAGGAAAGTAAACATTGGATCAGAAGAAATGCCTAAGTATGCTACCATTGGATATTATTGGGATGAAGAAATGGTGAGCAAAGTGACCCAACTTCTCCATGAGTATCAGGACTTATTTCCAAGAAAGTTCTCAGAAATGAAAGGTATCCTTGGTGATATAGGAGTGATAAAAATCCCTTTGAAACCTGATGCGAAGCCTGTAAAAGAACTCCCTTATAGGTTGAATCCCAAGTATAAAGAAAAAGTCAGGATGAAGCTAGATAAGATGCTCGCTGCAGGAATCATTGAGGCTATGAAAGACATTCTGTCACAGGTCAAAGCTCGAAGCTCTGTCAAAGCCGATGTCAAGAAGTGTCGAATGTCCTTATTGGGGCACAACCAAAGTTACTGGTTGTGCCAAAGAAGGAAAGCTATGTTGGAGCTTAAAATGCGACCGTTGGGAAAAATCAGATTTGGCAGCACCGGTACGTTAACTGTATTAACTGGCTGTAATGATGAGATTTTGAGAAATCCACTGCTGTTTGGACAAGATCTCTGTCAGATTTGGTGTCTTCAATGCACAGTTATGGCATATTTGGTCGTTGGATTCTATAAGAAGACACCTAGCCCGACGCATTTTTCATTACACATTTTCGTGAGTTTTACAATTACGTCCATGTCAGCTGATCGTGAAGTTCAGGAATTATTAAGAGAATTTGAACTGAGGGGTCTACAGAACCTTATGAGCAACCCACCTGCATCTGTACCCTACGAAGAGACTCCCCCAGCACTGACTCAGCCAATGCAGACACGATATACTAGGAAGAAGTTTAAGCCCGTAGTTCGTTCTAAGCGAAATGAAGACAGACACAAGCAATCAGGGAAAACACCGGAGGATCCTGAGATGAATCTGTCTGGTTCAGGAGAGATACCACCTGAAGGGGATGGCAATGGAACCAATTTTTTGGGCTTAGGGCAGACCTGGTTTTTATACTATTATCTTCGCACCAACAAAAGACCCATAGTGTTGGCCCTTTCGGCAACAACCTGCGAACAGGTTGCAGTCTCACCCGAAATAGCTATGGGGTGCCACAGAATCAGGTTTCTGCAAGCAGAAGAGGGATATTACTGTACCTTTAGCCTTAACAACAACTATTTACACAAAATAGAGCTTCGAAATTCACTTAACTAGCTTCGCAGTGTAGATAAAAGAACATTACTTGCTTAACCCTTAACTGGGAATTCACAGCGAAGTTAATACTTAATAGCTATCTTACTTTATCATTCACCTACTTATTAAAAGAATAAAACATAACAGCACAAAACTACATAACCACAACACAAGATATAACGTGGTTCACCCCCAGTGTAGGGGCTATGTCCACAGAACCGATTTTATTCAACTCTTTACAAATACACAGTTCTGATCTGCGCACTCATCTGCAGATCCTCTTAATCACCCAAAACTGTGCACTTAGCTGCAGATCTGTGCACTCAGCTGCAGAACCTTTCTTACAAAAACCCTCTGCGCACTCAGCTGCAGAGGTCGTCCACACACACTGTTGGGACTTGACCTTAAAACCCAAAAAGATATCTTAGCTTCGCATCACATGATCCTCATCTCATTAGATAATCTTGACATATTTACATGAGTGCCTATTTATACAAGTGCACTATTACAAAATCATGGGCTTACACCTGAAAGTTATGGACAATTACAAAAAGAGGGCTTTGAATCAACCCCGACACCCATAAGACTATTTTGCGTCACAACTCCGCTTACAAAATTCCACAAAAACCGCGGAGCTACCAAAATTAATGACCGTTAAGGCACGTGCCCCAACACCTCCTATGGTTTTTCTTCTTTTCCCTAACCGAAATATTCTTCCACTCCTTAAAAATCCATCTTCTAGTTCAACTTATGTACTTCCTAGAAACATTTCAGCTCACTATTTCCCATTTTCTTTACAGCTCTTCTGTGCCATATCCTCTCTTCTATATATTGTGACTCCACTGCTCAATTTCAAAATTCTCTTCTCATAGATGAGCATCTTTATCCATATATTTATAGATAAAAAGTACCTCCCGCGGGGTCCTTGGAAAATGTTTCCTTCAGCCTCACTATACGAGGTTATCATCTGAAATGCAAGCTCAGTAATATATCCTTGCAAAATGCTATCGACCCAAAAATCAATAGCTCTAGATATGGGGTCATTTACACTTTCTAACTTGTGGATCAACTGAACACTCCACTAGAAGAGTGTGTGGTGCAATTGATATAGCTTGAAGAAGACCACTTTATCACAGGGTTCCAACAACGTGTCAAGAAGGATCGAAAAAAGTATTGGCATGATCTCCATATAAAAAACAAACAATTTCAGCAAGGAGATTTGGTATTGCTATATGACAACAAGTTCATGAAGCATCCAGGTAAATCATAGATGCACTGGTTGGGTCCATATCTTATTAATTCTATTACTTCTGGGGGAGTCTTTGAATTACAACAACTAGATAGAGTGATGCTGCCAAAACTAGTGAATGGTATCCACCTGAAGCCTTATAACATAGGGCTGTAATCGCATAGTGCTTGAGGCACTGCATAATGAAAAAAAATGAAAAAAAAGAATAAATAGCCAGAGGAAGGGCGCATCGGGAGGAAGTGGATGCACAAGTAGGGGGGCTAGTAGCGCAGTTAGGAAGCTCTGTCGTGACAGTTGTAGGGTTGTGCCATAGTCAAATCAACAATAAATTAAGCATGGTCAAGAAAATTAAATAACAACACTTGTAGAAGCGATGCGTATTGATGGTGAATTTGACCATTGGGTTTACCGAATCAACGATGGATTCGGGCAGTTAATGGAGGATTTGGTCATGATGACTATGGTTGATTTGGTAATGATGAAGAATGGATCGACTGGATGCTATAAGAAGGTGCCCGACATAGGTTGAAAGCACCATTATGCTAAGTTGAGTTTCAAAGAGTGTTGAAGCAAAATTGAGTTCTGGTACCATCGAGTGAATTGTGAGAGTTGTAGAGTGAAGGTGAGAGTGTCTCACGACTGGGGGAAATTGTTGTGGGATGTAGAGTAACCCCAACATGATAGATATTTCTAGTGAAAGGGACACCCATTAGACTGGTTTCCATCATTGAAGAAGTTTCCAATATGTACGTCGGTCTATCCTCCATCCCGATGAAGAAGCGGCGGGGGCAGAAGCCCAGCTCCCCGATGCCGATGAAGAGGCAAACACAGACATCAGTGAGGGTGCAAGAAGATGCAGCTACCCTAACGAGGCCATATAGCTCTGGTGCTATAGAATCATCGGTTCACATTAGGGTCTCTGTAAAGGACAATGTAGGTTACATCACTCCCACCCGACCTAGTGTGCATCCTCGGTTGTTGACCAAGAATCAGAAGTATTAGCCAAAGATGCCACCGCTGCCAAAAGGGATGGTGTGCACCATCGATATTGTACCAACATTGATAAAGATAAAGCACGAGGATCATGACCTATTAGCATTACAAGATGTAGCGAATGATTTGTATGAGTCATTACCTTCGGTCACAGGAGGACCCATAGTGCGTATCCCGTAGCCATGGGCGCAGGGGTTGGATAAAGCTGGGTTGCTAGGGCTTATCAACATGCTGCATTTTGGGTGGCTGAATGTAGCAAACATGTGTGTCAAGAAATTTTTGACTTGCTTTCATGGAGGGACACTATGGTTGGACACACTAATTGTGATCACGGTGGAATTGATCTCAGAGATCATGAGGTTGCCAAAGGATGGGCCATACCCATCACAATATTTCAAAGGTAGGGATAATGACAAGTGGCTTGCTTCTCAGTTGAAGAAAAAGTATGACTTACAGCATGATGGCAGGGAATATCGAATTGATAGCATTAATGATAGGAAAGTATGTATCGCCACCAAAACCTAGAAAGTAAGATTTTCTGCAAGAATCGCCCCATTTAGTGCACTTCAGGGGTGATTGTGTGTGTCCAACAATGTGCAGAAGGGGTAAAAATGAACTGGTCCCTTTTCTTGCTGAACCAGATGACTGAGGATGCGGTAGTAGTTTAGGCTAGAGAACGACCTTTCATGTACAGCTGGCTACTGATACTAATTGCATTAGTGGCTTGGATGGAGCCAAATTACTACTAAAGGATGGATGTTGAAGTTGTTAAGGTGTGCAAAGGTGCATGGTATCAAAACTTGTGGTGGGTAGAGGATCCCAGTCGACAAGAGGATTGCTTGATCCAATTTTGGATATATTGGGAAGTACTAGAGGCGGCAGCTGTCAAAGTTCCTCGACTGTCTAATGAAGCCATAGCTAAATATCGAATGATCGCTTAGTTTTTCATAGGGCCGCACACCATTCATATCCAAGATCGCCACGACCCAGATAAGTAGTGGTTACCGATGTCTTATAAGGTGAAGGATGAAGAATTGGAGGCAACAATTGATGACTAGCTTGCAGCATGGACGGGGCTGGTTAGCGCTCGCGAAGTATCATCAGGACCACTAGTGGATGCACCCGATGATCCAGTAAGAGGAGCTGACCAGCAGAGTCATCATGAATTCGATGGCGAATCATCAACAAAAACTCTTTTAGACCTTGAGGCGCCAGATATCCTTAAGGAGATAAAGATGAAGAAGTGAATGGAACATGATGTGAGCAGTAGTACAAGATCCGTGATGGAGGTGCAATTACAGAGGCTTATTAAGGCCGTCACTGAATCATCTAATATTAAAGAAAAATAGATGTAGAAGTATGCCCATGACAGTTTTGCTAAGGTATGAACCAAGTTAGATTCTATATATAATGTTATTTCACGAGAAGCACCAGAGAGTGCAATTATGAAGGATTATGCATCGATTAGCACTGAGTCGTAGTCCAGGAACGTTCAGGTTTCCCCGACTGTAATTGATGTTGGACGAGAGGACATGAATTCCTCACTGCAGCAGTGGACATCAACAAGTTTAATACTCATACCTTAGTCCACATGTAGTGAGTCACCAACCAGAAGTTGGCCGATCAAGAGAAGAACATCAATGACCATTGCTTGCGGTCGCAAGAAGAATAAGAGACGCTGTGGAAAGAGTTTGAGGACTTGCGACGGGAAAAAGAAATAGTGACAGCAGCCATAGCACAAGAAATCGAGGAACTAAATAAGGCCCAGGAAGAGATGAAGATGAGGACATCGGTAGAAATAACAGAAATGAAGAAAAAAACTGACCGCCTTGTTATTGAGAAGGCACAAATTTTCTCTAATCAGGGGCAGGTCGAAGAGGCTGTTACGAATTCCTGCCAATACATCCACGAAAGCACAACAGAGTTGGATGTAGTAGCCAAGGTGAAGCGACTTGGAGAATTCATCGCATAGCTCCAGCTGGACAACAGCCTGTTCAATGCTATGGTTTAGCCAGACATGTTGCCAGAGCAGGTTGCAGAAATCAAGAGTGCCATCGACTAGATAATGAAACTGTTCGAGGAGATCAAGCAGGATGATAATAAGATCATGTAAGAAACGACACAATTTTGGGGTAGTGTTGTTCAAGATGAATAGTTAGAGAAACTTACAAAGTAGTTGCAGGAATCTAAGAACCAGTTGGAAATGTTGAAGATGACATTGAGGACCATGCCACCAATTGTGTCAATTATGCGATCTGCAGAGTTGAAGGAGCTACAACAACGAGTTGGAAAAGCACAGGAGAGATAATGAAAATGCAGTGATCAACTCAACGAGTTCCAAGAAATTGGAACCCAAGTGTTGATAAAAGCAGTCACTGTGCTACAGGCTATGCAGGACAGTAAGAAGGAAGTAAATGCAAAGATGGTGGAGCACGCATTAAAGAAGGAATTTCTTGCATTTCAGGACCTTGCTGAGAAAATCAAAGCGCAGGTAACCAAAATTTCTCAGTAGTACAAAGAATTCAAGATAAAAATAAACCAATATACCATGTCCAGCTGACGTGGCTCGAGGGCAAGAAACAAGACTGTGTTGGGGGCTTATTGGAAAGAGGTTGAGGATCAGTTAGTTCGGCAGCATTGCGGGTGCTGGACAAACCTAGAATACACCACGCAAGACAAAGATAGCACGTAAGGCGGAAGATAGACTAATTTTGAATATTTTGTGTCACTTTTTGTGTTTTGTGGATATTGGTCATTAGTTGGTAGAATCAGTTAGGAGTTGGTTAGAAGTGGGCCATGAATGTAAAGCCGCAAGCCTATAAATAGAAGAAGAATTGTGAATGTAAGGATCATCGATTGTAATATAAATCTTGGAGATATAGACTGAGAATTGAGTTGCTGTCTATTTTGGATATGTGATTTCTTGCATAGAAGTAATATGAAGAGACATGGGTTGATCTGCAATATTGTTATATTTTTCCTCTTTCTCTATTTTTCTATTTTTGCAGTCCAATGGTGAATATGTGTGACATGAATCTATGATGCAATGTTTATTGTTTACATGAATGATGTTATCTTCTTATATCTATTTGTGTGACAGTATGGTTATTCTTGTTATATGATTCTTTTGCCATGAATGAATTATGTAATATGCTGGTCAGATATGATAAATAAGTGATGAATTGTTGACGCCCATATTCCTCTTCTATTCTACAGAAACTTGGTTCCGTCAGCCCTCCCTCGAACATCTCGTGTGAGATTGCATCCACTTCATGGGTGTTACTGGATAGGGTAAAACCTGTCTGAGATGGTGCTAAGGGATATCGTGGTGAGTCGAGTGTCGACAGAGTGGGAACCCTTGTCGAACGGGTTCTGTTGGTTGGGTTTACGCCAACAAACGGTTCTGTTGTCATCTCCGTTTGATATTGCAACTGAAAAATAGAGATTTTTTGGAACTCAAGATGTGATGAGAAGAAACCTAGGTAAGTCACCTGTCTATGAAATGCCTTTTTCTTTTGATTCTTCACTGGAGGAAGGACCATTGGGGCAACATGGTACCTTCATTTCATAAGTTTCTATGGTGAGGTAGATTAATAATAGGGTTTTCTGGAGAAACCGCAATGGTCATTTTGAAATTCAATGTTTCGATTCTGATGGTTCCTAATTCAAAATCGAAACATCGACTTTCAAAATGACCATTGCTGTTTCTCCAGAAAACCCTGTTATTAACATGGTACCTTGCAACACTTCTTTGAAATTTGTCTGTCACTGTCAAGATATCCCGATGTTCTGGGCGAGAATGAGAATTTGTTGCACCGCTTGGGTAAGGAGTGGAATGATTCCGTAGTGAACCATTTACACAAGAAAAAGACAAGAAAAGAGATGCGCATGAACATTTAGATCGGGGACTATGAAGTAGATTCAGTCATTCTAGATCTAGGCTGAGATGTGAAGATCCTAACAAAGCAGACCTGGCATAAGATGGGTAGGCCAACGTTGGGTTGGTCTCTTGTACAATTGCGACTGGCTAATCAAGCTAAAGTCAAGCCAATCGGATGTGTGTCGAACCTGGTTGCGGATGTTGAAGCAATGAAGACCAACGATGACTTCGATGTGATTGAAATAGTCAAGGGTGGAGGTTCTTATCTTGCATTGTTGGGGATTGGATGGGCCAATGATAGTATGGTAGTCATTAAATTCAAAAAGTGGATGATGACATTTGAGAATCAAGATATCGGAGTCATTGCTCCTATGGATCCAAACAAAGGATGGCAATATATTGAACTAGTGAAGGATGAAGTTGTCAGGAGATGGGATCATGCTTACAACATTTCTAAAGATTACATCCAACCCACTACCGATGGAGAACTCGGTTGGCGTAGTGCTAGTTTTGCATCTTCTGATTCTGAGGATGCGTTAGAAAACTAAAAAAACTGCATGCACAAGGTGTCATTCCGTAAGTGTGGACTGATCACGTAGTCGTTGTGCCATGTTGTGACTAAGATTGTCAAACTACCAGTTTATGAAGGGATACCTGAGCTTTCTACATTCTTAATGGATTTTGAATAAAAATTATTAGAAACGAAGCGATTGTTGGTGATAAAGGAAGCACTGAATGCTACTCCAACACGTTGGTGGGCGACTCATAGAAAGACAATTACCTGATGGGAACAGTGTCGACGGCTGATGATAGTTCTATTTGGTGACACAGAAGTGTATCATGTTGGGAAGTATGATGGGTGGAATGACACATGCAAAAATTTGATGGAATGCCAAACATTTTGGGCATCATGATCGAAGGATGAATGGGTCCATGCCTTTGTTCACACCTTGGATGAGATGCCAAGGTCATGGTATATATCAGTGGAGTTGCGCAGATAAATAACCACTTGGGAAGAGCTGATGGTTTTCTTTGCACATACATTTAGCTTCGCAGATGCTAATACCGATGTCAACAATGCACTTCAGATCATCCGAGATGTGGTATTAAAATTCATTCCAGTCCCATATCCCATGGACCCACATGCACATTGCTATATGTAGTTGATGATGGAATGTTATAATGTGTCTGGAAAACCTGAGGATGGCGATGAGCTATGGAATATCAATATTATAGAAACAGAAGGGAGCAGGGATGTCACAACACCAGATATACCAACTGATTCTATGAATTAGCTGCTGAATATTAGAAAAGTTAATATTGGGACGGAGGAGAATCCAAAATTTGCAAGTGTTGGGGACTACTGGGATAAAGATACCATGGAAAAAATCACGGATATGTTGCATGAGTTTCAGTATCTCTTTCCGACGAAGTTCTCAGAAATGAAGGGGTTATTAGGTGATCTAGGAGAGTTGAAGATTTCGTTAAATCCAGATGCGAAGCCAGTAAGATAGAGGTCATATCACTTGGATCCATGATACAATGAAAGAGTTAAGGCTGAGCTCGATCGAATGTTGGATGCTGGAATCATTGAGCCTGTGGAATAATTAGAATGGATTAGTCCTATGGTGGTCTAAGATAAGAAAACTAGTGAAGTTCAGATTTGTTTCGACTTAAGAAAATTGAATGATGTCTGTATGCATGGCCCATTTTTGACACCATTCACAGACAAAGTATTTGAGGGAGTAGGCGGTCAAGAGATGTACTCTTTTACAGATAGATTTTCTGGTTATAACCAAATAAGAATCACAAAGGAATATCGACATAAAATGACATTTGTCACTGAATGGGGTTGCTTCCAATACACAGTGATGTCTTTTGTGTTAAATAATGCACTTGCGGTATTCTCCCAAGTTGTTGTCGCTTCCTTCAAAGATTTCATTCATAAGTTCTTACAAGTTTATATGGATGATTGGATAGTGTATGGTCTAATCAAGGATCATTTGGAAAACCTGTGACTGATGTTGCAAATATGCCGACGACATCAAATTGCACTGAACTCCAAGAAGTGTATTTTTTGCACACCGTTGGGATACTGTTGGGTCACATCGTTTGCAAGAAAGGATTATTGGTTGATCTTGTGAAGATAGCACTCATTTTGAGTTTTCCTCCACTGACAAATGTGAAGATGATTTAGGTGACACTAGGGCACACTAGGTACTATCTCAAATTCATTAGAGGATATGCTGTGATTGCTGCCCCCATGGAGAAACTATTGAAGAAATATGTTGCATTTGTATGGCGCCCAGAATGTCAAGGAATTTTTGACATCCTGAAAGCTAAGATGGCTTCCATGCTAATACTAATTGTGTTCCTAGACTGGAACAAGGAGTTCCATGTTCATGCCGATGCATCATGTATTGTGATGGGAGTAGTGCTCGCATGACCAGGAGAAGGAGATATGGATCACCCGATCACTTTCTCTAGTCAGAAGTTATCATTTGCTAAGAAAAACTATACGACCACAAAACGAGAAGGCCTCGTGATGGTATATGCATTGCAAAAATTCAGGAATTACCTTTTAGGCAGTCACTTCAAGATGTTTACCGACCATTCTACTTTGAATTACTTGGTTAATAAGCCTATGTTGGGGGGGAAGATATGCCATTGGTTACTTCTCTTTCAGGAGTTTCATTTTGAAATAATTGTGAAGTTGAGTCGCTTGAATGATGGCCCTAATAGTTTATCTAGGATTGAGATAGGGGAAGAGCCAACAAACATTAAGGAGGGACTGCTGAATGCGTAGCTCTTCATAATTAATGTCACAGATGATTATTATTCCCAAATAATCTAGTTCTTGGCAACAGGAGTCACACCGAAGTATTTTTCAACAAACCAAAAGAAGCAGTTAGTTGTCAAGGCCTTGTACTTCCAGTTGATTGCTGGGAAGTTATACAAGCTTGGACCAGATGACATTTTGTGACGTTGTGTAATACCCCATGAGCAAGGAGACATTTTAGCAGAAGCACATGTGGGAGTCACTAGGGGACACTATAGGGGATAGGCTACTCCAATAAGGGTGCTTCATGCAGGGCTTTGGTGGCCCACTTTACACAATGATGCGACTGATTATGCACGGACTTGCGATGTCTGTCAACGCACTGGAAAGCCCTCGCGGCATGATGAGATGCAGCTGGTACCCCAGGTAGCCTTGCAACCTTTTGGTAAATGGGTTGTGGATTTTGTGGGTCCAATCAATCCACCTGGGAAGAGAATTGGTTGGCGGTCCATAATCATAGCAACATATTACTTGATGAGGTGGGCGGAGGCTGCACTTGTTGTGGATTGCACTACTGCGACAACAACAATATTTCTGTTTGAAAACATTGTGACACAGCTTGGATGCCCAAGGATACTAATGAGTGACCAGGGTATCCATTTTATCAACCACAGAGTAAGAGCGATAACGAAGGAGTTGTAGATACAACATAAGAAAAGCACACCATATCATCCGCAGGTGAATTAGACCGTAGAAGCATTCAATAAGATCTTGGAGCATGCACTTACAAAGGTATGTAACACTAACCAAGATGACTGAGATTTGAAGATTCCAATTGTATTGTGGGCATATTGCACCACCTGTAAGAGATTGATGGAGCAAACACTATTCAAATTGGTATATGGGCAAGAAGTAGTCATGCCTATGAAGTACAATGTTTCCAGTCTACGTATTTTCATTGCAACAGGGATGGATGAGGAAGCAACGCTAGAAGAGCATGTGGTACAATTGATATAGCTTGAAGAAGACTGCTTTATTGCAGGGTTTCATCAGCATGTTGAGAAGGATCGGCATAAGGCTTGGCAGTATTGCCATATAAAAAACAAATAGTTTCAGCAAGGAGATTTGGTACTGCTCTATGAAGACAAGTTCATGAAGCATCCAGGTAAGTTACAAATGCACTGGATGGGTCCATATCTTAGTAATTCTATTACTTATGGGGGAGTCGTTCAATTACAAAAACTAGATGGAGCGATGCTGCCAAAACTAGTGAATGGTAGCCGCCTGGATCCCTATAAGATAGGGTCGAAATCGCATAGTGCTTGAGACACTGTGCAATGAAAATAATAATAATAGATAGCTAGAGGAAGGATGCACAAGTAGGGGAGTCAGTAGCATAGTTAGGAAGCTCTGTTGCGATAGCTGTAGGGTCGCGCCATAGTCAAATCAACAATAAATTAAGCATAGTTAAGAAAGTTAACCAATGGCTCTTGCTGAAGCGATGTGTATTGATGGCAGATCTGATTGTTGGGTTTACTGAATTGACGATGGATTCAGGCAGTTAATGCAGGATTTGGTCATGATGACCATGGTTGATTTGTTAATGATGAAGAATGGATTGACTGGATTATATAAGAAGGTGCTCGATGCAGGTTGAAAGCACCATTGTGCTAAGTTGAGTTGCAAAGAGTGTTGAAGCATAATTGAGTTCTGGTGTCATTGAGTGAATTGTGAGAGTTGTAGAGTGAAGGTGAGAGTGTCTCACGACTGGGGGAAATTGTTGTGGGATGCAAAGTAACCCCGACACGGTCGATATTTATTGTGAAAGTGACTCGCCCATTAGAATGGTTTCCATCATTGAAGAAGTTTCCAGTATACAGGTCAAATCATCCTCCATCCTGATGAACAAGTGCCGGGGGCAGAATCCCAACTCCCCTGCATTGACGAAGAGGAAAACATGGACATTGGTGAGGGCGCCGAAAAATGCATCTGCCCAAATGGGGTCATCTAGCTCTGGCACTATAGAATCAACGGTTCACATTAGGGTCTTTGTAAAGGACATTTTGGGTTACCTCACTCCCACCTAATCTAATGCATAGCCTCGGCGGTTGACCAAGAATCAAAAGTATCAGCCAAAGATGCCACCATTGCCAAAAGGGATGGTGTGCACCATCGATATTGTACCAGCATTGATAAAGATGAAGTATGACGATCATGACCTGTTAGCATTACAGGATGTATCGAATGAGCCCTACGAGTCATTACCTTCATTCGCGGGAGGTCCCATAGTGCGTATCTCACATCCATGGGGGCAGGCGTTGGATAAAGCTGGGTTGCTAGGGCTTATCAACATGCCACATTTTGGGAGGATGAATGAAACAAACACGTGCGTCAATCAAATTTTGACCTGCTTTCATGGAGGGATGCTATGGTTGGACACACCAATTGTGATCACAGTGGACTTGATCTCAAAGATCACGGGGTTGCCAAAGGATGGGCCAGACCCTTTGCAATATTTAAAAGGAAGGGATAATGACAAGCGGCTTGTTGTATGGTTGAAGCAGAAGTATGACTTACAGTGCAATGATAGGGTATATGGAATTGATAGCATCAATGATAGGATAGTATGTATCACCTCCAGCATCCTAGAAATTAATATTGTTCGCAATAATCACCCCATCTAGTGCACTTTAGGGGTGATTGTGTGTTCCCAACAATGCACAGAAGGGGTACAAATGGACTGGTCCCTTTTCTTATTGAACCAGTTGACTAAGGATGCAGTAGCAGTTCAGGCCAAAGAACGACATTTCACATACAACTGGCTACTGATCCTAAATGAATTAGTGGCTTGGATGGAGCTAGAGGACTACCAAAGGATGGGTGCTGAAGTTGTTAAGGTGTGCAAAGGTGCACGATATCAAAACTTATGGTGGGTAGAGGATCCTGGTCAGCAAGAGGATTGCATGATCCACTTTTGGATATATTGGGAAGCATTATAGGTGGTAGGTATTAAAGTTCCTCGACTGCCTAATGAGGCTATAGCTAAATCTCCAAGGATCACTCGGTTTTCCATAGGACTGCACACCATTCATGTCCTAGCTCGTTGCGACCTAGATAAGTAGTGGTTACCGATTTATTATAAGGTGATGGATGAGGAATTGGAGGGAGTGATTAATGACTGGCCTACGGCATGGTGGCTGCCGGTTAGCGCTAGCGTAGTATCACTAGGACCACTAGCAGATGCACCCAATGATCGAGTTAGAGGAGCTGAGTAGCAGAGTTACCATGAATCCAATGGCAAATCATCAACAGAAACTCCTGTTGACCTTAAGGTGCAATGCATCCTTAAGGATATAAGGACAAAGAAGTGAATGCAACAGGATGCATGCAGTAGTACTAGATCTATGATGTATGCACAATTACAGTGGCTTATTAAGGCCATCACTGACTCATCTAATATTGCAGCAAAATAAATGCAGAAGTCCTCCTAGGAAGGTTTTGCTGAGATACGTAACAAGTTAGATTCTATATATAACGTTGTTTCATGAAGAGCACCAAATAGTGAAGTTTTGTAGGATTATGCATCGATTAGCACTGAGCTGTGGGCCAGGAATGTTCAAGTTCTTCTGCCTACAATTGAATTTGGAAGAGAGGACATGAATTCCTCATTGCAGGAGCTCCAGAGAGTTGAGTTGGACATCAACAAGTTGACTACTCAGACTTTAGTCCAAATGTACTGAGTCGCCAACCAGGATTTGGCTGATTGATAGAAGGAAATCAATGACCAGTACTTGCGATTGCAAAGAGAAGAAGAGACACTATGGAAAGAGGTCGAGGACTTGCACTGAGCAAAAAAAACAGTGATAGTAGCCATAGCATAGGAAATCGAGGTGCTAAAGAAGGCCCAAGAAGAGCTGAAGATGAAGACAATGAAAGAAATAAAAGAATTGAAGAAAGAAACTTACCACCTTGTTGTTGAGAAGGCACAAATTTTCACTAGTCGGGGGTACGTCGAAGAGGCTATTACGAATTCCTACCAGTACATCCATGAAAGCATGGTGTAGTTGGATGCAGTAGCCAAGGTGAAGTGACTTGGAGAAGTCATCGTGCATCTCCAGTTGGAAAATAGCCTATTGAATGCTATGGTTTACCCAAACATACCACCAGAGCAGGTTGTAGAACATAATAGTGGCATCGACGAGATAGTGGCATAGTTCGAAGAGATCGAGTAGGAGGCTAAAAAGATCATGGAACCAATGACATAATTTTGGGGTAGTGTCATTCAAGACGCATAGTTAGGGAATCTTACAAAGCAGTTGCAGGAAGCCGAGAACTAGTTGGAAACATTGAAGATGGCATTAAGGACCATGCCACCACTTGTGTCAATTACATTATCCGCAGAGTTGAAGGAGCCACATCAATGAGTTGGAAAAGAAAAGGAGAGACAATGGAAACGCATTGAACAGCTCAATGAGTTCCAAGAAATTGGATCCCACCTGTTGGTAAAAGCAGTCACTGCACTATAGGCTGTGCAAGATGGTAAGAAGGAAGTAAATGCCAAGATGGTGGAGCACCTGTTAAAGCAGTATTTTCTTGCATGTTAATACCTTGCTGAGAAAATCAAAGCACATGTAACCGAATTTTCTCAGTAGTACGAAGACTTAAAGATGAAACTAAACCAGTACACCATGTCCAGATGACACGGTTTGAGGGCGAGCCACAAGACTATTTTGGGGACCTATTGGCAAGGGGTTGAGGATTAGTTAATTGCGCAGCATCGCGAGTGTTGCGCAAGCCTAGAAGACACCGCATAAGACAAAAATAGCGCGCAAGGTGGAAGATAGACTACTTTTGAATATTTTGTGTCACTTTTTGTGTTTTTGACCATATTTTATGGATATTGGTCATTAGTTGGTTGAATTAGTTAGGATTTGGTTAGAAGTGGACAATGAATGTAAAGGAGAAAACCTATAAATAGAATAAGAATTGTGAATGTAAGGATCATCGGTTGTAATCTAAATCTTGGAGATCTAGACTGAGGATTGAATTGCTGTCTATTTTGGATCTATGATTTCTTGCGCAGAAGTAATATGAAGAGATGAGGGTTGATCTGAAATACTATTATCTTTTTTGTCTTTCTGTCTTTTTATTTTTTTTGCAGTCCAATGGTGAATGTTTACTTCTTACGAATGAATATATCTTCTTAGATCTATTTGTGTGACAGTATGGTTATTCCTGTTATATGATGCATTTTCCATGAATGAATGATGTTATCTACTGGCCAGATCTAATAAATAAGTGATGAATTATCGATGCCCATATTCCTCTTCTATTCTGCAAAAAAATGGTTCAGTAAGCCATCCCTTGAATATCTTGGGTGAGACTATATTCGCTTCGCGAGTGTTGCTAGATAGGGTAAAACCTATTTGGGCAAGTGCTCAGGGATATTGCAGTGAGTCAAGTGTCGACAAAGTGGGAACACCTATCGACTGGGTTTTGTTGGTTGGGTTTGTACAAACAAGACTCTTTCTCCCTCTCATGCTCTATGGTTTTAGTATGATCTTATTCTAACTCTCCTAGTGATCTGCACATAGCTTGGATTGAACATTCTAACTACTATCTGTGCACTCAGCTGCAGAATGACTTCTTACAAAAAATACTATTCGGTAACCCTTCTGCAAAATGGGTTACACAGATCCACAACCTTCTACGACACTACTATCTAACTTCTTCTCTAATGTCTTAAACCTATACACAAAACGAGTTCCTCTTATTTATAGCTTCTACAAGACCACACAGGGTCGACTACATACAGTTCATTTATTACAGGTCACAATTAGATAATAAAAAATGGTTACAACCTGTCATAGGTATGACTGAAACAAGCCACTATCAGCCCAACTTAAATATATTCCTTCATACGTGTGACTTTCGTCGGTTTAACTGACTCTAGAACCCATGATCTTCCTAACCTGTCGCTTTCTAGATGTTACCCTTCTGCGCGCCTGTAGATTCAATTTTCCTCCATTCCACTACTCCTTGCCACAGTCTATCTCCTTCTTCTTCTGTATCTTTCTGTATTACATGCTTCATTTCCTTCCTTCACCTTCCTTTGCATCGCACACTTGCCTTTCCTTTCTCTCGCGTTTCACTTTCCTCCTTGTGCAAATTTGTTCCTAACTTCTTCTGCACTTTATTTCTACTACTCTTTCCTGGCCCAAAAAAAATATTTAGGGGTGGCAAAATATTGTAGACCCCGTACCTTTGAAGGACAGAGATTGTGGTAGATATTTGTTCTATGGGCCATGTTTATTTCGCAATGGAAATAAGCAAGAAATTTAACAAAATGAAGGATTGCGAAATAAACTCAATGCTACAATGGTGGATGGTTAGGATGTCTCGTAGATGAAGATCTACAACTAAGTTTTATTTCACAGGAGAAAGATGCAAGGCATATTTAAAACTATTGTAGATCATCGAAGGTTCTTTGAGCCATCATTTTCATCCAGCAGGCATGGTTTCCATGTGTTTAATTTTCCATTTTTGTCCATCATTCGCATCCCATCATGCTTTCCTGTTTTGTTTTGTGATCATGGTGAATCTTCCAGATCAACATTTGTTAGGATTTTGATTCCCATGTTGTAACTAAATTTGGCTCTGTTTCGAGGTTGGTATTGGGAGCCTATGATACTATTAATATACCCTCAATAGAGGAAGACAGGGGGATGGAACTTGTGAGGTTCTGGGTTATGTAATTTGATATCTTCCCTTAATAAAAATGACAGATCCGAATGCTGGCTTGTTGCTACAAAGTTCCCTGCGTATCTCGTAGTTACAGTCTGTAATTTGGTTTCTTATGTGCATGTCTTCATGTTAAAATTTCCATTACAGTTTTCTTTCATATCTGGAATGAGTCTGTAATAGTTCGTAATTCATACATGCTTATGCTCTGGCTATTTGTTTAAGATATTCACAAACCCTTTCCAACCAAAGTTGATGCAGAATTCATCTCTTGATGCTCTGTATTGATGGTTTGTCATTCTTTCTTCTTTATCACTGGACCAACCACATTTTTACTGTAACTGCATTCTACTTTGCCTTTGTAGAATTTCACTTGCAAGTAGTTCCATGATTCATAAAATATTTGTGACTCCATAGCCCAATGTTTTCTTTCTTTGTTGCAACCACAAACTTAATTTGAATTTTGTTTTGTTTTTATATCCGACCCTATTAAAATTCTGTGAGAGATACCTCTCTAGAAAGGAAGAAGCCAACTCCCTTTCTTAAAGTGGTTCTATTGTTACCTTGGGATTTACCTTCCACAACCTTGGATACAATTTTGAGTGCTAACATAATGGTTGAGGAAATGGTGGATGAGGTGGAAGGGAGATCCTATTATGGGGGATCTTGAGTCCAGGTGTTCCTAAACCATAGGGATGAGGCTCCATGGAGGAAAGATTCGAGAAGCCTCTCGAAGCTTCCTTTTTTTCCTTTAAATCTCAATCACTACACTTTCACTGAAGAGAAAAAGTGGTGTTAGTGGGTAACACCCTTTTAATGAAGGAAATGAGTGGTGGCACCTCCTTTTTCACATGTAAAAGTTGCATTCAAAACAAGGAAAAATGCAAGGGAATAATTTCTTCGTTTCATTTCTCTAGGAAAAAATCTGAGGGATTGGAGCAGACAAGGGAATACCTATCTCATAACATGATGGTGAAGAGATTTAGGTGTAATAGGTGGAGCTCTAGGTGGTGTAACTCCAGATAGTGGACCTCTGGGTGGGACCCCATATGGGGGACCTCCAAGTGGTCCTCCGGGTAGAAGACCTCTAGGAGACCCACCAAAAAAATTCTCAAATGGATCCTATTAGACCTTAATCTCATCACCGTCATCTTATGAGATAGGTATTCCATTGTCTACTCCAATTCCTAAGAGTTTGTCCTAGAGAAATGAAAAAAAGGAAATTGTTCCCTTGCGTTTTTCCTTGTCTTGAGCTAGTAACGCACCTTTTACATGTGAAAAGGGAGTTGTTGTCTCTGTTTTTATTAATAAAAATTACGTTAACCCCTTAACACCACATTTTCCCTTCATTAAAAGTGCGGTGCTCGATTTTTAAAGGAGAAAAAGGAATCTTCGAGAGGATTTTTGAAGCTTGCATTCGTGGAGCCTCATCACTATGGTTTATGACTACCTGGAGATCAAGATACTTCATTTTAGGATCTTATATCCACCTCACCCATGAGATCCTTGACCTTTCCTATCCTCCCATTCCTTTAAACACTAGCTCACCCCCCATGGGAAGGAGGAGGAAGAATTGTGTTAAAGACTTAAACTCTGTCAAAATAATTCTTGAGATATTGGAGGCAAGGTGAAGTTAGAGGCAAGGAGACATTGGAAGGAACTCTCAATACCAAGGAATAAATATTGTCGTCTCTCAAATAATTTCTAATACAAAGTGTCTTTTCTTTCCCATATTTACTATATCATTTGTATCTATTGCTTGATTCCTTGGTCATAAGCATAGATATGGTTTTTTATCTTGTATACTATCATCTTTATCTTGTTGTCTTTAACATTTTACAGGTTTTTCTGTAGTAGCAGAGGTGAAAGCTTCAAGAATAGAGAGGACAACCTTTAAGGGGAGTATTGTGGCATTATATTCAAGCAATTGACCGGATCTAGGGAAAGTTTAACATTTTGGGTTTGTGTTTTGTTCTAGACCTATATCATTTAGATCTATGGAAACAACTTCGGTCCATAGAAGGTGAGAGGTAAAACTATCTATATTGATGTTATGGTGGTCCAAGCTCCTTTATATTTCAATATGCTCCTTGGACATGATTATGTTTACACCATGAAGGATGTAGTGTCCACAATATTTAGAGTGATGCATTTCCCCCATGATGGGAAGATTGTGACCATTGATAAAATTTCCTTTGTTACACCTGACCATCGCATGATTCCTAGTCATTAGACTACCCTGAATGTTTCACACGTTCTTGTGGTTCCTTCCCCTTTTTCTAGTTAGCTTCTTCCCATCATAGGTAAAATTGGGGGAATGGCTCCAGTCTATGGACATCATACTAGAATTAAGTTTCTAAATCCTTATGTGAGAGGGGGAAACATACCAACCTATGGATATCATGCTGGGTAACAAATGTCTGTGAGCAAATTTCCCATTCCGTGTCAATCTTGTTAAAAAATGAAACAAATGTTTGTGAGCATAGTTCCCATTCTATGTCAAGCTCATTAAAAATGAAACAGGTGTCTATGAGCATAGTTCCCATTCTATGTCAAGCTTGTTTAAAAAATGAAACAAATAACCTTAAGCATAGTTTACTTCTAGTTCCAAGCTCGTTAAAAAATAAAACCAACCTTGAGCATAGTTTTATTCCCTTTCCAGCTCGTTAAAAAATGAAATGGGCATAGAAAGCATAGTTATTTCCTATTTCAAGCTTGTGTAAAAATGAAATAGGCCATTTTGATCGGATTTCCTTTTCCGTGTCAAGCTCATAAAAAATTGAAACAGATTCTTCCATTTTGTCAAGCCTTGAACCTTCATTTGACCTACCTATATAACTTGATCTTCTTTATTCCTCTGTTTTTGGTGAACCTTTTCCTGGTAGTAACCATGAATTAGTTGGATGACAGAAAGAGTAGGAAGACATGTTGGGACATATCCAACCTCTTTACATTATGTTGGAGTTAAGCTACTTGGCATTTATACTGGGGGAAAGAACCGACCACTGGACATCATGTTGGGAAAATACCCGTCAATGGGACTCATTTTTAGCATACTTTCTTTTAGTTTCAAACTTTCTAAACTATGAAAAAACATATTGAGCATAGTTCATTATCTATTGTAAGCTCATTAAAAAATGAAACAGATACCTTGAGCATTCTTCCAACCAATCTTCGAGCTTGTTAAGAACAGTAAGATGGTGTTGAGCTTACTTTTCATTTTTCGTGCTCTGGTTAAAACATGAAAAGTGGTTTGATATTAGTTTATTACTTTTTCATGCTATGGATTCAACCATGAAAAAGGTTTTGAGCACCATTGATACCATGCTCATGCTCATTAAACCACAAGAGAAAAGGTATCAAGTGCACTTTTAGCACATTTGCGGGCTCATTAAACTGTTTACAAAAAAGGAACTTCATTAAAGTCCTCTTTAAGCTCTTTTCAAACTCTTAAAATGTGAAAATATTATTGAGTGAACTTGTCTTCTTCATGCTCGTAAAAGGAATTGAATAGTTTCCTTCCTGGTGATAGTTTACCCCTTTTTTCGGACCAAGGGGCACTACTTACGAAAAGGGTATACTCCGACCAATCATGACTGGAATATTTCTCTAAGGTATTATTTTATACCTTTTCAGGCATGAGTGACTAAATCATACAAAAAATGACCTTTTGGAGTCTTCTTCCATTTCATTCAGACTCTCTAAATGTGAACAATATTGAGTTTTATTTCATTGGACTTGTTATATTAAACATTGAAAGAACCATTTTTTGGGAACAAACCTTTCCTTTCTCAGGTTCGTAAAACGTATGAGATTGTACTCGTCTGAAATATGAGCTATAATGAGTGTTTGTTACCCTCTTTGAACTTGTAAAAATGAAAAGAGACACTCATCAATCATGATGGGGAAATTAAGGGAAGGAAACTACATTTCATTTGCAATAATGGCAGTTTATAGTCACCTTTGAACATGGCACTTGTCTGCATTTCATTCAGTCAATTGCGTATTCACCTTGCTTCCAAGTCGATCCACTTTAGTCAGTCATGTCACTCCTTTTATTCTTTCAAAGAATGCATCATCCTTCATCGCATTATGTCTTGGTATTCACTTGGTCAAGTCAATGCTTCCAAGTGTTCGGTCATGCCTCCTAATGTTCAAAGGGAAGTCATGTTGATATTTTGCATATGCAGTCAAAAGTTTGTGTTAGTTACATTTGAGTCAGTCCTATGGTTACATCATACTCAAATTCCAAAACTTTGTTCCGAGTTTCATGTCGTCGATGTGGGATTCATCTTTTCCCTCCTTTGACGAGAATATTCCTATCGACTTTAGCTCATCATCCAAGAATTAGTCTTAGAAACAAAATTGAGTACCTTGAGATCTGTATGCATTAATGACAAACCCTATTGTTTTTGACATAGGTTTACATCATTGAACTTTGATCGAAAAATTTAACTGGGTGATAGACATCAGATCATCTATTCACACTTGATATATTGTACTAGGGTACCTTGGGAATCATCAACATCAATGGTGATGTCCCTCGCACTTGTTAACAGTTCTCATCATTGATCAGTAATCAAGTGGTTTCTACCATGTTCAAAATCAAGACATTGTAATCACATGGATAGAATCGTACTTTGTGGAAGATGAGACAAAGACTCTGGGTATCTATTAAGCATTCATTTCTTTCACCCAGTTGAGATGGAGTATTAGTATGAGTCCTAGCATGGATCCACATTGTATGTTCATGGTTGTGCTTTGATTTGCATATGTATGAAACAGATCTACATTGTATGTTTGGTAGCTATGTCCAAATTTGAGTCTTCTTCGCATGGATATATGATGTATTTCCATAGCCATGATTTTTTGTATCTCACACGGATCTGCTTTGAATTGGTTGGAAACCATGTTGTGAGTCATTTGGGACATGTATCAAAATGTAAAAGGTGTTGCAAAAAGTTTGTGATGCTTGAGAAGTTCCAACCATTGGACCTTTTCCTCAGAGCTATACCTTGTTCTATCAAAGTATTTTGCCTATTGTTTCCCTCTAGCATCAAACTTTGGGGGGGAATTATGTTACACCTAAATGTCCTCACCATCTTGTTATGAGATATGTATTCCCTTGTCTTCTCCAATACCTTAGAGTTTGTCCTAGAGAAATTAAAAAAACAAATTGTGCCCTTGTATTTTTCCTTATTTTGAGCCTGTAACGCACATTTTACATGTGAAAAGGGAGGTGATGTCGCTCTTTTCCTTCATGGAAAGGGAGTTACCCCCTTTACACCACTTTTTCCCTTCATTAAAAGTGTGGTGCTCAAGTTTTAAAGGAAAAAAAGGAAGCTTCGAGAGGCTTCTTGAAGCTTGCATCTGTGGAGCCTCATCCCTATGGTTTAGGACCACCTGGAGGTCGAGATCCTTCATTTTAGGATATTCTCTCCACCTCACCCATGAGATCCTCAACCTATCCTATCCTCCCATGCCTTTAAATACTGGGTCACACCCCATGGGAAGGAGGAGGAAGAATTGTGTTAAACACCCAAACTCTATCAAAATAATTCTTGAGCTATTGGAAGCAAGGTGAAGTTAGAGGAAAGGAGCCATTGGAAGGAACTCTCAACACCAAGGAATAAAGGTTGTAGTCTCTCCAATAATTTCTAATATAAAGTGTCTTTTCTTTCCCATATTTACTGTATCATTTGTATCTATTGCTTGATTCCTTGGTCATAAGGATAGATCTGGTTTATTATCTTGTATGCTATCATCTTTCTCTTGTTGTATTTAATCTTTTACAGGTTCTTTTGCAGTAGCATAGGTGAAAGCTTCAATAATAGCGAGGAAAACCTTTAAGGGGATTATTATGGAATTATATTCAAGCAATTAACTAGATCTAGGGAAATCTTAACATTTTTGGTTTTTGTTTTGTTCTAGACCCGTGTCATTCAGTTCTAGGGAAAAAACTTATGTCCACAGAAGGTGAGAATTTTAAGCAACACCTCCCATACGTGTGGACATTCACCCAAATAGGTTCCCCCCATGGGGTATTAGCGTTACTAGGATAAGGGATTTCAGGAAAAATATTTACTAAGGCAATGGGTTGGTAATTATGATTAACCATTTCCGGTTTATTTCCTGGGTAAGTGTATCCCCATGCAGGTTGATTAGACACGGGTTGGACCCATGATGGTTGTCCCAGTGCGGGGGAAGGAATAATGAAATTTGTGGTCGTAGAGGGTGTGTTTACTATAAGCTTCCCTAAAGCAATACTCTTCCTGATATTTATAGTAGTTTTATTGGTCGTTGAAACAACTTGTTCTGGGGGTTCCCCCCAGTCATAGGATTTGTAGAAGAACTAGTGACAGGAGGGAGATTTTGAACTGGAAAGGTAGGGATAGAAGTTTGTCTCAGATCGTAAGAAACCACAATGTGAACAGGTATTCCTAGCATAGTAGAAACATGAGACTAAAAAATGGCATGGAATTTAGGAGTGGCTATTTCCGAATGGCTAGGAAAAGGAGAGAGACTCCTCCTTCTTATGTTCTCCCCCCTCTACATGGACACCATATCAATGATGGGTATAGAATACTCATCATTTGATAATAATAATCTTGGGATTGGGGGAGTGGTGTAAGACAAAGAAGTAGTGTAGTTGGGTAGTTGGACCAAATTTGGATTCCAGAGATTCATCTAATGGCTGGGAAAACACCCAATCTCATGTACCAGAATGGCCTTCCGTAGGGAAGTGAATGGTTTTCTATTGTGACCCTTAGGATTCCTTCTTACTGTTCAGATATGTTATAAACATACACATTATGATGTTAAAATCCTAAAAATATTTATAGAACCCTCCTAAGTTCCTCTTAGCCATTGTTTTCTTGGAAACTACTTGTAAAGATTTAAGTTTGCACTGATTGGGACTCCTAGAAGCCTGGTAGTAGAATTTATCCTGGATGATGTTTGAAACCTAAAGGGGCCCAGCATCTAAGTGCTTAGGAATATGATCATTCAGTATCCTCCCTTTCCTTTTGATTTCACCTGCAAATCCTAGTTTATTCCCACATTCTACTTGATAAATTGCCCACTTGTATACTAGTTGCCTTGAAGCTTTATTGAAGAGAGTTAGTGAGCCTGAATTTTTCCTTAGGTTCATTACAGTAGTATCATAGCATGGTTCTATGAAAATTCTCTTAGATTACCTTTATGAGTACCAAAAGATATCCTAATACAAGACACAAAAATCCTAAAGATCTTTTAATTGTTGGAGAAGAAGAGTCTAGTTACATCCAAGGGAACATTCTAGGGGTGGAAGGAAGTATGGCTGATAGAGGAACCAGTAGAGAAGAAAAGGATAAAGTATTTTCACATAACATGCTGAAAATTATGGAGAAATTCACCCAAGTACAAAGATAAACTAGAGACATTCTCTCTAGGTCGGTGGACAAGAAAGAAGGGGGAGTCAGTAGTATTAGTTCCCACCAAGAGGAGAAGAAGGTATTCAAGGAGAAAATATTATCTAAGACTGGACCTGATAATATATGACTTGAATTCAAAGAGCTTCCAAGTTCCAATATGCCAAATTTTCTAGAGCATAGGGTGGAGGAAGTTGAACTACCATTTGAAGGATTCACACCAATACAAGTTCGTCTGATAGAATACATGGATTTTAGTGAAGAGTTAAAAATACATTTGAACTTTATAGATTATTGTGATTATCAAGAGAGGGTCAAATACAGAGGAGGTAACATAATGCCTAATCAAAAAATTGAATTGCAAATAACCATAGGCAAAATATGCCTTTGTTATTTTGATGGATCTGCAAAATGCACTGCTAACTCATGGTTACAAAACCTAGACACTTATTTTTAGTTTAATCCTATGGTGGAGAGAGATTGGCATTAGGATGGCCACCCTACAATTGGAGGGAGATAAAATTGATTGGTTGTTTCATGGATGAAGAACCTTGGGACATGATACAGTAACCACCAATGAAGAGTTCACCAAAATATTGGTGAACAAATTTGATATAAGAGATCCCGATATGTCATTCAGGGATCTTTCTCAATTAAAGAATTTAAGAACTCTAGAGGCTTACATTTCAAAATTTAGAAAGTTGGTTGTCATGATCAATGTTGTGTCAGAATCCTACTTATTTATTTTTTTTATAGAAGGACTAGAAGAGCCACTTAAAGGTCTGGTTAAATCTCATCAACCTTCTACACTGCAAGATAACATGGACAAGACTCGATATATTCAAGATGATATCCCAAAACCGGATTTCCACCAAAGAGTAAATTTCCCTCAATATTCAAGGATAATAGAGATTTCCAAAAGTGTTGCATTGGAAATTTCAAGAGGGATAACTTCTCTAAATATCTATATGAATTGAGGACAAATAAGTTGTGCTTTTCATGCCAGGAGCCATGGGTTCCGGGACATAAATACGCTAAGGGGAAAGAACACTATATTTTTTTTAAGTGAATATGAAGGAGATGATGTGGACCAGTCAATACATGCAAAAATAAAATTTTTAATCAGTCGAAGAGGAGGATCAACCACGACAAGATTTCAGAAAAAAATGTTCTTCTGTCCAGAGTACCCATATTTCATACTCTTCAATACAAAGGAGTAGTCCAAGGGCAGAGAGCCATTGTTTTGGTGGATGGAGGAACCTCCCATAATTTTATTGATACTGCAATGGTGGAGAAAATAAAGCTTCCCACCAAATACTTTGATGTATTCACTATCATAACCCATGGTAATCACTCCATGGACTGCACAAAATGGATTCCCAGGTTGTGAGTGACCATTGGGGACTATGCAGTTACTGATATTTTATATGCGGTGAATGTGGTCGACACCCCACTGTAGTGATGGGAGTATAATGGTTATTTTACATTGGTTAACATTATGTGGATTACCAAGTTTCAGAAATGAAGTTTAAAATTTATGATGGGAAACAACTTGTTTTGATAGGCATGAACACTTACCCAAAGCAACTGGTCTCTTCCCACAACATGAGATATATCTTAAGACATGAAGAAATATAGTGGGTTGTTGGATGTCAAGGGACTGGATAAAGTATTGTAAGAGCAAAAATCCCCACATAACTGTGAAAACCTGGTTTTGGAAGTTACCATAAGATATCTCGAGTGAGACTGCATCTATGTCATAGGTGTTGCTGATGGAGTCCTCCTTTGTCAGGACAATATATTGGGATTTGTTAACGAATGAGGGATATGACCCTGAGTCGATTGAAAGTATGCCACAAATGGTTATGTTGCAAGGATCATGAACCATTATGGTGAGGATATGTTTTGGCATCCGACGAAGCCGAAAATTCAAGATAAGGTCGATTATAAGGTGCTAGTATTTGTAGGAGAAGAAAGTGAAGGATTATGGTGGAACCCGAGTGAGTGGTTGGAATGATACATTTACACAAACATTAATGAAATTTTGTTTAGTGAATCTTCCATTGTATTGCATGAGTGGTTGTCGAAGCTAGAAACCCAAAAGAAACATTTCCAAGGAGGAGAGCCGATAGAGTGGAGCCTTGAGTTGATCCAACGGTTGGAAAGAACTAGTAATCCTATATCTAGAGTCATTGATTTATGTGTCAATAGTATTTTGGGATGATATATAATGGAAATTGCAGTCAACATGATAAAATATTATAGTGAAACAAAAAGAGAATTTTTCCAAGGACCATGAGGTCGATATCCAAAATATTTAAAACTGTGGATTAAGATGCTGGTGTGTGAAAAAGGGATTCTAAGAATGGAATCCAACGAGTAAAAATATGTGCGTAGAGACCAGGGATATGTCGCAAGAAATATCATGAAAAGAATGGGTAGAGATAAATTGAGATGTTTCCTTGTAATAGTGAGAGTGAACTAGAAACATGATGCCTAAGGAGTGGAAAAATATTTTGGTCGAGGAAGAGAAGAAGGACAATGACAATTGGAGGAAGTTGCATTGTGACTGGAGGAGAGGACTATGAATTGGTGTCATGCCTTGAAGAAGGATCTTACGATGAAGAAGAGGAGTACCAACTCATATATGAGGAATCCAGAGAAGAAGAATCACTTGATCAAGGTCAAGTATATGGCATACGTGTGACCCCCCGCACATCACCCAAGGTAATATTGAGAAACAAATAACTTAGTGGTTTTTCTAATCCTACTAACAGTAATAGTGGAGCTATCAGTCAGGGAACTCCCACTAGCGTAATTTCTAACTCAACAGTACCAAGAGTATACAGAATGACTGGGGAATGACTGGGAACAATATAAAGTTTCCAATATTTAATGGAAATGGGTTAGAATACCCTGAGCAACACTAGTATCTATGTGAAGCCATATGGACTGTCTGACATGTCCAAAATGAATCCATAAAGAAGGATCATATGATCATGACCCTTGGAGGTTGTGACCTCGATTGGTACATGAAATTTCTATAGTTCCTATAGGTATTACTCAAAATATAATGGATCATATATGAACAATATTGACATATGAGTTTAAGAAACCCAAGTTTGAGTCACAGTGCATAACCGAGTCGAAAGAAATTAAACAGTTACCTATGAAGTCTATTTGGGACTTTGACAAAAGATTTAAGAATTTGATGGGCAAAGTAAGATTTCAAATGATGGACGTCCAACACAAGGAATGGTTTATTGCAGAGACGTTACCACATATCTATGTCCCATTAACACAACATAATACTGTATCTCAAAGAGAGGCTCTGGAACTAGCTATGAAATTACAAGCCTCGCTGTTTGGAGAAGCTGGTGCAGGAATGATGAAAATCTAGTCGCAACGTGCCAACCTTACATTGCAACTTCGGGATATTAAGAAAGGGAAGGAAGTAAAATAAGAACTATGGTGCACCAAATGCATAACCGAGGGAAATCATAAATATAATTTCCCAATTCTTATAAATTATGTCGCATTGGGAGCACCAAATCCAATGAATACATAAGGGATGCTTTGGTTTTGAATGTGTTAGACTAGAGGAAATCGATAAGAAGAGTACTTATACTTACAAAAAATAGTAAGTGTTCTAGCTAGTCTATACTGTAAATGTTATCGGTCGGTAGGCCAGAGGGAGAAATATTTCAAAGCATATCAACTACTACAAGAGAAAACAGTCAACACGTACTTGATAAAGAATTATTAGGAAATGTAGGATGATCGAGCTCAGAATCAATTTCTTCATAACTAGTACCCTTAGGCTCAATTCCACATAACAAATATGCTCAGCCTCGGTACCCTCAAGAAAAATACCCTCAACCTAGGGGAGGGTAAAATTTCCATAGGTTGAGGATGAGAAGGAGGATTTGGTCGCAGAAGAGGCAAAGTGATATGTTATAATTGCAGACAACCTAGAAAATTTTCTAGGGATTGCATAAATCCTATAATGACATGTTCATATTGTAAATATTTTGATCATACTATCGAGGAATGTCCTCACCTGATTGCGAAATGGAAGGCAATAATGTGGGAAATCAGAATTTGCCTTAGAATCCTAATCCAAACACACAAAAGATCTTTGTTGAACTAGGGGACCCAAATATTATTGTCATGTCAAGAGGAGTTTTTGTGACCAAAGATGATTAATAAGCACCATATAGAAAACCACCAGTGTGACCTATAGCAGAAAGTAAAGTACCATTCGACATCCAAAAAGAGAAAGAAGTATTCCTGAATGCACGAAAATAATTCATCGATAGAAATCAAGCGTTGAACTCTACAACTATACCATCTAAAGGACCAATTATGGAGATGCCTGAGAGTTTTGATCAATTGTTTCAATAGACACCAACGGGAAAGGTTAGTAAAGTAAAACATTTCTTTAAAAAAATTTTAGCGCTAATCCAAGATAAAGATGATGTCACAGAATTGACAGATTTGATAGAAGAACCTTAAGAAGAGGTGCAACAAGAAAATAGGGTTAACCATATCAATAAAATATTCAAGATTGATTGAGAACTAAAACTGACCACCTAGATAGGAGTTTATGAAATTAAATATATTATCCTATACTTGGGCTACGATGTGAACATTCTTACGAGACAAACTTGGGAGAGTATGGGGAAACCAAGACTAGTATGGTATGTTATACAACTGAGACTAGAAAATCAGTCAAAGGATTTACTTATCAATTGAGTGACCACATAAAGTATTGTAGGAGTGAAAATCTCCACATAACCGCAGAAACCTAGTTTTGGCAGTTCCCATAAGATATATCGGGTGAGAATGCATCTGCGTCGTAGGTGTTGTCGATGGAGTCCTGCTCTGTCGGGCCGATATCTTGGGATTTGTTGACGAAGGAGGGATATGAACCTGGTTCCACTAAAAGTACACCAACAAATGACAGAATAAATCAAGTTCTTGTTGAGATAAAGGGACTTCACACTTATGCAGACTTTGAGGTCATCAACATTGTTGATTACATGAATCCATATATTGCGATGTTGGGGATCGATTGGGCCATTGATAACTAAAATACCATCAATTTAAAGAAAAGGATACTCACATTTGAAGATGAATAACTAAGGGTGGTCACATTGCTTGATCCTCTAGAAGGCCAGAGGTATGTCGAGCAGGTGAATAATGAAGGACAGGGTGGATATTTGGACCACATCTATAACATTACTTATACAATGGATGATTATATGAATCCAACGGCCGATGAAAAACTCAGTTGGCGAAGTGTTAGTTCCTACATCTTGTATTCTGGTGAAGCTCTGGAAAATTGGAAGAACCGATTGCATGAAGTGTCCATGAGAAGATACGCAAGAATTCCAAAATCTGTGCGATGGGTAGATATCAAGGTAAGTGATCTACCCACATATGAAGGTTTTCCTAACCTGCCATCTTTTCCTATTGAATTTAAAGAAAAAGTGACAGAATGTCAGCTACAATCAGCTTTGGACTTCGCATTGAAAACCACACCTGCCAGATGGTGGGTCACACATAAACAATCTATCTGAGAATGACCCCAATGGTGAATATTAATGGAAATTTTATTTGGAGAGAAGGTGATGTACACTGGATAGAAATACACAAGCCTAACTAGTCCTATCGAGCACATTGATCACTATCATGTGACATAGGAGACATGCCTGTGATAGGAATCGGTCCATCAGTTTGTACACATTAGAGGAAATTTCAACTCAAAATGGGCCTTTCAACCCTAATTCAAATTCCATGTCATCATGTGTTAGCCAATGAAATTGTTTTAAATTTTGAATACCGTATAGGTCTTAAACAAATTTTTAATATAAATTTGGGGATAGGTATCATAAAAAAACTATTTTTTTGTTCGTATTTTCGACATATCTCCCTGCGTGTTTACTCAAATTTCGATCGGGAGAGATCGTTGGATGCATAATTAAATTCCGCATCCAACGAGTACCTTCATATCATCATCACATTTTTTTAGGTATTTCTTGTTTTTGGGGTAGCGAGGTCCATCAAAATTATGAAGTGTGGGTACTCGTTGGATGCGGAATTTAATTATGCATCTAGGGATCTCTCCCGATTGAAATTTGAGTTAAAACACAATGAGATATGTCAAAAATATGAACAAAAAAGTAGTTTTTTTCTTTTCTTCCGCCAAAATTAATAAATATTATTTTTTTATTTTAACTATTATTTTATTATTTTCCTTAGGAGCCCCATTTTGAATTGAAATTTCCTCTAATGCACATTGGACATGATACCAACGTCGGTCGAGCCGTGACAAGGGATATTAGAATGGGAATATTTAGTTACCATATTTATCGAGATATTTGAATTTGTTAATGATCATCCATTGATTGATGCTTCTCTACAAATAATTACAAGTAAGATATTTGAAGATATTCATTTATCAAGTACAAATTTTAATCAGAGCAGCGGAACAACCAACACTTGATGGAGTGCTATAATGTAACAGGAAAACCAAAAGATGAGGATCCTCGTGATATAAACATTCCTGAGTATGAAGGAAATCGCATAGTGGAAGGATTAGGTGTGTCGAACGACAAATTTTTTAATCTGTTAAAAATCAAGAGAGTAAATATTGGATCTCCAAAAAATCCAAAGTTTGCCAATATGGGATATTATTGGGATGATGAAATTGTTGGGAAGATCATGGATTTACTGCATGAATTTCAGGATCTATTTCCCATGAAATTTTCATAGATGAAAGGCACTGTCAAAGATCTTGGAGAAATGAAGACGACATTGAATGCCGGTGCAAATCTTGTTAATCAACGACCGTACCAACTGAACCCAAGGTATAGAGAAAATGTTAAGGCTCGAATGCTAGATGAGGGTATCATAGAACCTGTTGAAGAATCTGAGTGGATCATCCTAATGGTAGTGCAAGATAAAAATACTTCTAGTGAAGTGCATGTCTATGTAGGCTTAAGGAAACTGAATGATGCATGCTTGCATGACCCATTTCTGACTCCATTTATAGATGAGGTATTAGTTAGTGTCGAAGGTTAAGAAGTTTATTCGTTTACTGATGAGTTCTCTGGATACCATCAGATCATAACCATGAATGAATATTGACACAAGAACACCTTTGTGATGGAGTGGGGGTGTTTCTAGTATATGGTCATTCCCTTTGGACTCAAGAACACTCCTGTTATTTCCTCCTGGATAGTAGTGGTTTCTTTCAAGGATTTTATTCATAAGTTTCTTGAGGTCTATTTTGATGACTGGACTGTATTTGGGCTCATAAAATATCATATGGAGAGCCTTAGAATGATGATGGAGTGGTGTCGATGGTATCATATTTATTTGAATATAAATAAATGTATTTTTTTCCCCATTTGGAATTATGTTGGGTCACATGCTTTGTCGCGATGGAATCTTGGTCGATCATTCTAAAATTGCTATCATCGTCAACCTACTAGCACCCATGATAATAAAGAAGTTGAGAAAAAATATGGTACATACAGTGTTTTACCAGAAGTTTATTAGAGGATATGCATAGGTGACTACTCCGATGGAGAAATTATTAAAGAAGTATGTTAAGTTTCATTGGATGGAAAGATGCCAAGAGATTCTGGATTTTTTGAACAATAAGATGGTTACAACACCAATCCTATTTTTTCCATACTGGAAAAAAGAGTTTCATGTACATGTAGATGCATCATTTTTAATGCTCGACGTTGTCCTCGCACAACCATGCGATGGGGCTATTTATCATCCTATTTCCTTTGTTATCCAAAATCATCAACCGCAGACAATAATTTCACCATGGCCGAAAGAGAAGGCCTATGTATGGTGTATGTGCTTCAAAAAATCCTCCAGTATCTCCTAGGTGGACATTTCAAGATGTTCACAAACCGCACAGTACTGAAATACCCGATCGACTGAATTTAGGACCTGACCATCTATCAAGTCTAGAAAGTGGAGAAGAACCTGGTAATCTTGATGATAGTCTTTGAGATGCACAATTATTTGCTGTCAATATGTTCAATGACCATTACAGATATATTATACACTTCTTGAGCATGGGATATGCACTAGCTACATTCACTACAACACAAAAGAAACGGTTAGTCGTTAGAGTTTTAGATTTCTAGTTGATAGCTGGATACTTATACAAAATGGGACTAGATGAAATTCTTCGTCGCTGCGTTTTGGAGCATGAATGACCAATGATATTGAATGAGTCACATGCTAGTGTCTCGGGAGGAAATTATTCCATATAAGCTACTATGCATAATATTTTACAAGCATAATTATGGTGGCCTACTCTACATGCAGATGCTATATAATATTGTCATAGTTGTGGTATCTATCAAAGAATAGGAAAGTTGTCGCGACAAGATGAAATGTCGCTACTACCTCAGATAACTTTACAAGAATTTGATAAATGGGTTGTTGATTTTTTCGAACCTATTAATCCACCAAGAAAGAGAACTAGTTCATGATATATTATCATTGCGACATATTACTTAACTAGATGGGATGAAGTAGTGCCAGTCAAGGATTGTACTATTGTGACTGCTGCAAAATTTTTGTTTGATAACGTTGTAACTAGATTTGGATGCCCAAATATTTTGATAAGTGACCAGGGTACACATTTTGTCAATCATTTGATCGATGAATTAACTAAAGAATCCCAGATTTAACATAGGAAGATGACACCATATCATCCACAAGAGAATGGTGTTGTCAAGACATTCAACAAGATCATGGAGAACGCATTGAGAAAAATATGCAATATTCAAGAGATGATTGGGTCCAGAAGGTACCTGTGGTATGGGCATATCACATGACCTATAAAAACTTGACAGGACAAACCCCATTTCAGTTGGTTTATGGAAAAGAGGTTGTCATGCCTGTTAGTGCCAGAAATTGTTCTTAGACTACTAAAGAACAAGCCAACACAATCTCAATACATCAAATTAAGAAAAACAAGTTTTTTAGGGTTTTGGTTGTGCAGTTTGTAAACAAGAGGGTAAAAACTCATAAGGCTAAGACAAAGACTAAATCATGCAATAATGAAATACTGATATGTATAGGGATGATTTTAAGGAACCATACTTATTTAAAAGTGTATAAATGTTGGCGAATATTACCAATTCTTAAAACACCAACTATAAAATGATTGGTGATATNCTAGGGATTTTATATTGTTTATATAATAATTTGGCGATTTTTAGGGTGAAAATTTTTTACTCCATCAAAATTGGACGAAACAGGGCTTCAAAAAATGCAAAATGGTGAATGTTTTTTGGGAGAAAAACATGGAAAAATAGCCCACTGGGCTAAAATTCACCCCTAAAATTATCCTTGGATATGTATCATATATGAAGCATAAACTAGAACAACATAAACACATTACTGAATTTCATCCACAGGTCACAAGCATTTCATGAAAAATAACATTAAACAGGAAATGAATTTATAAACTAAGTGATTAAACCAATCAGAAATGAAACCAACATATAAGATAAACATGGCTTATAGTTTTCATATATAGCATAATCAGTAATTCAAACTACATAAGAGTTTATGAAACTTAGCTTTGAATAGTAGCTAAAAGCCTCCCCTTGTACAAAAATTCAAACCCTCAGTCTTTATTCATTCTTACTTTTATCTTAGTTACCCAAAAACATTTACATAACTGAAAAAATTGCTTTTTAGGTCATACTACTGAATTACTTAATAAAAATAGAGTCATACATATTAAACTAACTTTTTACAAAGACTCACTAATAACCACTATCATTTAAAACATTTTACAAATCCTTAGTAGCCTCTGCCAAAAGAGCTATCCCTTCCAATGCTTGAGTCTTCTTTCTTGTTTTCTGATGATTAGCTTCTAGGTATTCTACTCTTTTTGAAAGCTCCTAATTTTGTTGTGTTAGGTCTTGAACAGTTTGCTTCAATTCTACATATAGACTTTGTGTATGTATTTTCCTTTTCAAAGCTTCCTTAGAGACTACAATTAACTCTTGATAATGGCTATTGACCTCCTCTAAATCCTTTCTTAATATTTTGTTAGCAACTACTAACCCCTGATTTGTTTCATGTAGGTATTCTATCTGATATTTATATTGTTTAATACTTCTCTGCAAATTTTCATTCTTTGAATCAATACACTTTCCTTCTGAAACTTGATGCATTCCTTCTAGAATCCAAGAGATCTTCAATTTCTTAAAGATCTCTTCATCTTCCTGTTGCTGCTCTGTCATAGCTACAGGATCCCCTAGAGATTCATTAACTTCAAAACTGCATTGGGATGATGGTTCTGCAATTTCTTCTTTCTCTGCACAAAAAAATGTTATGACTAAATGCTACTTCATTGAATCATCTTGATGATGGTCTAAGACTACTTTCCTTCGAACTTCTTTTAACAGTTCTGAAATTTTAGTTCTAGTGAAGGCTGACTTATCCTCTGAAATAACCTATTTATTACCCTTCATATCCTTTACATTTAAATCTTCATTCTCTTCTAACTCTTCTTGGTATGAAGAGTCTTCTATCACTGTAATTTTCTTCTGAAGTAACTTAGGGTTTAGCAATTTTTTCATATTCAATATTAATTTATTCTTGCGTCTGGTCTTAGGCCTCCAACCTGCCCCAATCTCTCCCAGCATGCTCAAAGTTTTTACTTGATGTTTGATAGATGCTAGCTAAACTACCTTTCTTTTGATTCATCGTGACATTACCCCCTCTTCAGACTGTTCCTGTAAATCTTATTCAGTGTTAGCCCTAGCTTCATCAAACAATGGACTTTCCTTATCTTCTGACTATATAACCATCGTGACTTGTTCCTTTTCTATCAAACTTTCATCTACTCCCTGGTTTACTTCTTCATGAAGGCTATCTTCTACATGCTCCAAATCCTATATTTGACCCTTTGATATTTCATATTCCTCCACCTTATTCTACTGTTCATTTTCAACATTTTCATCCCTTTGGGTCACAAAATTTCCTTGCACATTATCTTCTTCTTTCTCAACTATGACATTTTTCTTCAATTTCTTGACTAAATTATGTCCTTTGTTTAGCTGCCTTTTCTTTGATAGGTCTTCCTTCTCAGATTGAAACCCAGACCATAATAGAAAATAGTCCCAGGTTTTTTCCTTCTTTTCGAGCACAGTACTTATGATTAGCTTTATTAGACCATGATGAAATATGGATTGTTTAGTATGGTCTTGATGCTCTTTTACTCTATTGGAAATCTTTTGTAGACTCTTTAGAAAAAATAAAGGAAGGTTCATGTTTGCTTCATGGTTTAGCTGCTAGAAAAACCTGAAATGATACTTAAATACAAATGCATATCTTCCTTCATAAGTTACATAACTTTGCATAATTTTAATTGGTTCTCTCCACTCCGGTTTGAACTTCTGGATATGCACTCCTTTATCCCAGTCTGCAACAACATTTGGAAGCAAGTAATTCTGTGAATCAAAGGTAAAAGGTACATTCTTGAACCAATATTCACCTTCATCAGGGATCCATGTAGCCTCTGCTATTAGTTCTCTGGTCAACTCAATCTTTAGGGGGTCAAAAGTAAATATGTCATTATCCAATCCCTGAGAAAACTTATATGAAACTTCTGTTTGATGTCCATCAATCTTCTCAAAATAGTTTAATCATCTTGCTTCTAAAAATAACCTTGCACAGTCATGGAAATCTTGAACCCAAGACATATCTGAGGGTTCAGCTTTGTTTGTTTTCCCACTCCTCTTCATTCTGGATAATTGAACTTAAAAAATGCTTCCTTCAGTAAAGAACTTAACTCTATTCGAATATTTGCAATTTTAACAGTCAATCATATGTTGAGAAAACTAAACCCTTAAGCCAAATTTTACTTCTCAAACTGATAAGTATTTTGACTCTATTGACAGATAAAATTCGACATTGAGCAAAAATTGAGTTTATGCACTAGCATTCTTAGTTAATCTCCATAACTAATCTTCTGTCAGTGTGAACTCGAATACATGGAATATGATAGTAATTCGATTAATACATGTCTGAATAATGGATTCAGTTGCTAGAAATTTGCATTCCTGTCTTCCCAGGTGTCCAATTTCATTCTTAAGTATTTCTTTGACTGCCATGATAGTGTTAAACAGTTACCCTGCAAATCCCTAAATTGTCGACCTTCTTCAATATTCAATAACAAACTGCCAAGTCTTGCCATGACTTCTATGGTCTTCATGCGTTCAAGAAATGTGTAGCTAATGGTGAATTTTCCTCATCATGCATAATCATTATGGTTCCACTACTCTGTATCTCATAACTTCCAAACAACTGCAACTCACCCAAATGATTCCTTTCTTGATCTCATAAGACTTGTCACAATGATTACTGTGGCTGAAAACACATATCAAACTCATCGAAATGTGTGGAAGACTTCTCCTATGCATGAATTTTGAAAATTTCGAGCCAAAATCATGATTTTTCATATAGCACGATTTTCTTGTAGCACGCGTGTTTACCTTTTCTGAGCTTGTGCTACAAGAATATTTGTTTTAATAATTTTCAAAACAAAACTCTCAGCAAAGGGTTAAACTTTGGTTAAATGGCTTTAAATAAAACCTTATGATATTTTTTAGAACCTTTAAGTCATATATACATTCTACAAGCCCCTAGAAACCATAAATTTCACTAATTAAAACCAAAATTGGATGAAACCTATTAGATCAACTATAAGTATAAGCATAAAATCAAATAAAAAATTAAAGGAAACTAAAGTCAAAACTTAAAAATGAAACAAAGACCATGCTTTTAAAAAACAACCAAATTCTTTAAATGAGAAACAAAAACATGTTATAACATTTGGCTCCTACTGCGGGATGAATTCCTCCCTGTGAGGCTTCAAGAACCTGTAGATCAGTTCCTTCTGTGTTGTAACTCGAACTGCCTACTACTTTGCAAAATTTACATTGGGCCATGGAGTCTTTATTCTAATATTCACACCGTTATATACAATGTAGTTCCAATCTCTTTCCTCAAAATATGTAAAAATGTTTGAGGAAATGTGCATTAACTGGATTAGACAATTCCTCACCATCCAAGCTCTATAACACAAATGTATTATTCTCCAGAATCTTTGATACTATGAAAGGACCAAACCTTAGATTATCAAACTTGTCATGCTTTCCTTTCTGCTCCTTTCTAGCATCCCAACTCAAAACCATATCTCCATTAAAAAAGGTGTTCTCTTTGATCTTTCTATCAAATATTTCTTTGATCTTTGTTTTGTACAGCTGAGCTTTTTTTCCACTGATTCACGCTCCTGCTTTAGTTCTATCAGTGCATAAATTCTTCTTTAAATGTCACTCAGTTCTTCTTGACTATCTTGAATAAATTTCATCACTAGAATACCAAGTTGAATAGGAAACACTACATCAGTACCATATACCGGTTGAAAAGGAGAAGTTCCAATTGCCTTTTTAATTGTTATCATATCCGCCCATAATGCATATTTTAACATTGAGTCCCATGATCATTTATTCTGCTTCAAAAAATTCTTGATACTCTAAATAATGCTCTTATTGGTTGAATTAGCTAACGCATTTCCCTAAGGATAATAAGGTGTTGAGTGTTTCAAAAAAATCCCAGTATTCTCACAAAATGTCACCATAGATTTGGACTTAAAATCTTGAGCATTATCAGTCAATAAATTCTTGGGACATCGAAATTTGCTAAGAATATTTTCCCGAATAAAATCTATGATTACCTTGTCTGTTGCATTTCTTGTGGGGATAGATTCTACCCATTTAGTGAAGAAATATTTAGCTGTCAAAATCCATTTATGCTTCTCTGAAGAAGAAGGATTTATCTCCCCTATGAAGTCCAAACCCCACTGCTGAAAATGAGCATTCACTACAATAGACTTCAATGGTAAAGACACCAACTTTTGCTTGCCAACAAAATTTTTACATGGGATACAATGTCTTACCTGTTGATATACATCGGAGAATAAAGAAGGCCAATAGTATCTAGCTCTCAAGATTTAATAAGCTATTTCCTTCCAATATTTATGTCCCCCACAAGCACCTTCATGTGATTCAGAGATTACCTCTTCAATTTCTGGCTTATCCAAAGATCTAAGCAAAATTCCAGCAAACTTTTGACATGGGATACAATCTCTTATCCAAAGTTTGCTTGCCAACAAAATTTTGACATGGGATACAATCTCTTACCTGTTGATATACATCGGAGAAGAAAGAAGGCCAATAGTATCTAGCTCTCAAGATTTTATAAGCTATTTCCTTCCAATACTTATGTCCCCCACAAGCACCTTCATGTGATTCAGAGATTACGTCTTCAATTTCTGGCTTATCCAAACATCTAAGCAAAATTCCCCCTGGATCTTTCCAAAATAGTTGTTGTTCTATCAAACAATATTTAGTAGTTTTCAACTTCAATCACCTAGTAGCTTTCTTATCTATATGTTCTGGACATTGTAAATACAAAAGAAAGTGTACAATGCCTATATACCATGTGCATTCTGCATAGTGGTCCATAATTCTTTCCTTCTCTTGGTCCGCTTGCAATTATTCTTGTATATACTGTTCTTCCATGAGATGAAGACCTAAATCTTAACAATTTGAATCAGCTAACAATTTAGCCAAACCCTGTCCCTTCACTAGCTTTGTAGGCTTAATTTCCACGTCATATTCCATTGTCTTTGCAATCCATTTGCCCCTTTTTCCTTGACTATCAGGTTGAGTTAATACATCCTTAATGGTAGCATTAGGAACATAAGCAATGACTTTAGAATGTAGAACATAAATTATAAAAATATTTAATGCTTTTACCAATGAGTAAGCTTGCTTCTCCAAAGTGTTGTACTTCGACTCTGAGTCTCTAAGGGTCTTGCTAAAAAATGAAATTGGCTATTCAAGTCCATCATTATTCTTCTGTAATAAAATAGGAGCTAAAGTATCCTCTGATGCAAAAGAAAAAGTCAAAAATTTCTTTGAAAAATTAGGACTTACTAGCACTGGTCCTTCTATAAGAGCTATCTTAATATTTTCAAATGAATTCTTAGCTTCTGCGATCCACTTAACTTCCTGATCTTTTTTTCAACATGGTTGTAATTTGTTTAATGGTTTTGGCAAAATTTGGTATGAACCAACGCAGAAAATTTATTTTTCCAATAAAATATTGCACATCCTTCTTACTTCTTGGTAAACTAATTTTAAGAATATCTTTTACCCTTTCTAGATCTATCCTTATACCATCAGATGAAACCAAATGACCCAACAACTTACCTTCTTGTACATCAAAATGTGACGTTTTGGGATTGAGAGACAGTCCATATTTTCTACATTTCAAGAAAGTTTGTTTTAAGTGCTCATCATCAGACTGTGAGAAGACTGTAATATCATCTAAATAAATCACCACAAACTTATCCCTCTCTCCCACAAAGGCTATGTCCATAGCTCTTTGAAAGGTAGCTCCAACATTCATTAATCCAAAAGGTATTTTGTCGTACATAAAATTACCCCAAGGGGTAGTAAAAGCTTTCTTTTCTTTGTCATTAGGGTGCATTGCAATTTGGTTATACCCTGAAAAACCATCTACCATTGAGATTCTTTGTGCACCAACCACCTTCTGCAATATTTGTTCAATCTTTGGTAAAGGATAATTATCTTTAAGTGAAGACCTATTCAAATTTCGAAAATCAACACACAATCTTATTTCACCATTCTTTTTTCTGACAGGTACTAGATTTGCTACCCATGAAGAATATCGGAGGGGAACAATAATCTTATCATCTAACAATTTTTTTACCTCCTTTTCTATAATGGGAAATAAAGCAGGATTGATTCTCCTTAATTTGTATCTGAAAGGTTTAACATTTGGTTTCAAAGGCACTTTATGCTGTATAATACTAGTATCATACATCTTCAAATCCTCGTATGACCAAGCAAAAATATCAACATGCTCTTTTAATAACTTGATGTACCTGTTTCTTTGCTCTGTACTGAGTGCCTTTGAGATCTTCACTATTTTGGGGTGCTCCTTGGTGCCAATATTACAATCCATTACATTTTCTTTTGAATATTGCATAGCTGGTTTTAAAGGGGTGTCATCCTTTGAAAAAATCCTCTCTAAAGGCACCAAACCCTTAGGAATAAAATTACTTTTCAGCCTAATGATTTTGTGACCTGCAATTTCATTTTTTACAACACCCTCAATATATTCAGTTTCATCATCCTATTCTTGGTCAATTAAGGAATTAGAGAACTCACCTGTCAGCTCTAAAAACCTTTTAATCTAAAATCATCCTCAAAAAACTATCCATTGCTTTATATTATCAGGCACAGAAGGTCTATACCTAACTTCAATAGGATACTTCAGCTGAGTTGTTTTAGGAATCCTGAAATGTATGGCTGCTAGGGTAAGAGAATCGGGAGTTTGGTTATGATCCCTAGGAATATAAGAGATATTAAAAGCCAAAAAGAAATTGTCTATCATATCCCATACTTTGTGCCTGTACACTTTCAACAAATCTTGCTTTACTTGATAGTTATTCCTTTCTTGCTGAACAACCAACTTGGAGTCGCCATACACAGATATTTGTTGAATACCTAAATCTTTTGCAGCTCTCAAACCTAACAACAGAGCTTCATATTCTGCTGTATTATTAGTGGTAATAAATTCTAACTTGTACATTAATCTTATCGTTTCACCACCAGGAGATATCAAGACAACTCCTGCTCTAGCACCTTCTTTAGATGATGATCCATCAAAATACATTAGCCAAAGTTTATCCTTTTGTTCCCTAGTGAATTTGACTGATTTTCCTTTTTCAACCTGTAATATACTAGCAGCATCATTATCATCACTAAAATGCAACATAAAAGTACCCAAATCGTTTTCAACAGCATATATGTTAAGAACTCGTGTCAACCCTCCTCTTTATTTTGTTAGTATATTTTATCGGACGCATATGCTTTGTAGGTCATCCCATGAGTATGTTGTATTATCCCACATTCATGGAGAGTAAGTAATAGTTCTTAAGTTGTCTATTTATTATGTTGCATTATCCCACATTCATGCGGGGTAATAGTTGTTTAGATTAGACTTAGTATATAAGTATGAGTTGAGGCTAATGAAAGCATCGAAGAGTTATTTTGTATTGAGCTTGTTCAAAGGAGGTTTCCCCCTCGAAGTGGCCTGTGATCAATTAAATATATTTTATACTCTAATATTTTTGTTATATTGTGCATTTTGATTGTTTATTGTAGGAGGTTCTCCGCATCTGGTATCAGAGAACTTTCCTTGGCACAAGTGGGAATTTTTTTTTTTTTGGAAAAAAAGGGGCAAAATTGAGTGGCGACTTTCACATCCATTTTTTAAACTTTTTGTGTAGATTCAAGAAAAATAAGTTGCATATCTAAATTTTTCTTTCAAAAATACGCAGTTTCAAAAAAAAAATAATCTTATTTGGAGTTCTAAAAGTGGATATATCGCGGATTTAAAATCATCAATTTTTTAGAATTTCGGTGACGGCCGCAGAAATTGCAGAGCGAAAATATTTTGACTAGGTGCCCAGATTTCTATTCTGATTTTGTGAGTAGAAGTTGAGTGGTTTTTCCAGTTCCAGAAACAGGCTATAATAGCGATTCTAAGCAATATAGATTGGGTTATGCTCATTTTAAAAGTTTTCGTCTAAGAACCCTGATTCTAATTACGGGTTTTTGGGCATTGGGTGGAATTTTTGCCACATTTTTTTCGGCACTGTGATTATTGCAGTAGTTCTTCTTCTTGTAGCAGTATTTTTTATTCAAATCAGGGAATAAATCCTATCCGCTTAACTGTGGGAAGTACTTGGGCATAGCCCTAAAACTCATTGTGAGGAGTACCACAAGAACCCCGAAGTAGCTGGCCATTGAGAGGACTTGCCAAGCAAAAAGGGAAATGACCCCCACCGGATTGACTAGATTCCCATCCATGAAGAAAATTGAAGAGCTTTTGTTTTTGGCCAAGAGGTTAGCAGTTTTATCTGCGCCATGAAGTGAGGGGTACTGCCCCAAGACTCAAGCCTGAGACAGCCTTGGTGGTCGAGTGACTACCTTTGAACCATTAGGAAGCTGAATATATCAGGGGTCCATATCTATTTACAGTTGATAATGCATAGAATTCCAAAATTGTCATAGATAATTTACTCCAATTCAAGTTGATAAAGCATCGCCATAGATCATTTCTTCTTCTTCTTCAAAAAAAAAGTATATTTTTTTGTTTTTTAGCCATATATTCCTTGATTTAGCTCTGTTTCCCTTGAAATTTCACTGTAACCCATGTCATTCCATTCTACATATTTCATTCATTGAGGACCCTATCCCAATTCCACTTCCCGAAGCCCGAAATTCCATATCCTTCTTTCACCCCGCTACTGAAATTCACATTTTTTGTTTCCTTGTCCCTCAGAAAGTGTCCACAACCTAGTTACCCACTCGCATTTTTCCCAACTCAAAATTTTCCTTTTATAAAACCCTCTCTGTTTTTGTTTTTCCACCCATTTCCGATTAAAAAAAATAATCTTGCTTATGGTTGTCACCCGCGCATGAGCAAATAGACAAATGGAAGAATAACTTGTCACCCTCAAGAACAAACTCAAAGATCTGGATCAAAGATTTATCGACCTCCATCTTCAACATTCAGCCATGAGCAACCGACAATAGCATGAGTTGTCATGTAGACACTGAGTTCTCTGCTTCTAGCAACTTTTGTGGGCCGAAGATTGAATTCCCTCGTTTCAATGGTGATGATCCAAGTGGATGGATACACAAGGCAGAACAATACTTTAATATGCATAACACTTTTGCTGTCACCAAAGTCCCACTTACATCATTTTACTTGGAACGTGAAGCCCTTCAATGGTTCTGTTGGTACATCAAGGATCATGAAGAGTGCCAATGGACAGATTTTTGCCAACTCCTTTTGCACCGATTTTGCCCTAATGGTTTTGATGAATTCAAAGGATAACTCACCAAACTTTGCTAGACTGGCATTGTGAGAGAGTATCAGACAAAATTTGAGAACTTAGTCAAGCACACAGAAGGATTTTCTGATGCATTCTACAGGAGTTGTTTTATCAGTGGTCTTAAGGATACAATCTGATCTGACATTACAATGTTCTGTCCCAACACAATGATGGAAATCCTAGGGTTGGATAAGTTGGTGGAGGACAATATTAGGGCTCAGCAACGCCCCAAATCCACTTTTGTTCCATTCAGAAATATGGTTATGCAAAGCAATCCAATTCCTCTGACTCCTAGAACCACTCCTGTCAAGCATTTGTCTGAAGCCGAGATGTGGGAACATAGGGAAAAAGGACTTGTTATAATTGTGATGATAAATTCACCTAGGACATAATTGTGATGGATCCTATTTCTTGGATGTGGCTTCTCCGCCTGCAATTGAAATTTGTGACACTGCTCAGGATCTAGTAGACGATCAGGTTGACATTCCACAGCCGCTTATTGACCCTCAGATTGCTAAACAAGTTGATTGTTTTGTCCATCCTTGATCCAACTTTAAATTCATAGTTGCCAATGGGATCACCTTACCTTGCAAAAGAAAGTGTTTCAGTGTGTGTATCTCTATTGTAGATTATAAATTATGCTCTAACATGTTTGCCATACCCCTAGGAGGTTGTTCTGTGATTTTGGGCACTCAATGGTTATGCAAACTTGGACCCATCTTATGGGATTTTGCTAAACTGTGGATGCATTTTTTAGTCAATGGGAAAAACCACACATTCAGTGGCTTACAACCAGGGTCTCTCAGCATCATTAGTTCACATTGCACGGAAATGATCCTTAAGAATAATTCACATGGTGTCATCACTCAGCTCCATTTCATTCATATGCAACCTTCAGTAGTCTCAAATACTCCCTTGCCAATCTTTCATTCTGATGCACCCTTCAGATGCCTGATTTTTCCAAGCCCTTCACTCTTGAGAGTGATGCTTGCGACAATGGACTTAGTGTTGTCCTCTTTCAAGATGAAAATTCCATGGCATTCACTGGTAAATCTGTTCCTAGAAAGAGTTTATCCACCTCCACATATGAGAAGGAAATGATTACTATTTTGCATGCAGTACAGAAGTGGTGCCACATACCTCTTAGGAAATCCTTGTTGCATCAAGACTAATCACCAGAGTTTGAAATATTTCCTAGAACAATGGATCTCATCCCCAACACAACAGAAATGGGTTATCAAACTCAAGGGTTATGGCTATGAGATCAATTACAAGAAGGCTAACGACAATCTTGTGGTGGATACTCTTTCCTGCACATTTGATTCCCTTGTCTCTCTTTTAGCTATTGCTATGCCTATTCCAACTTGGTTACACTTTGTTCAACAAGGGTATGTCAATGATTCATTATATGAAATCATCCAACCATTGGATAGTAACCCTTATGTGGTACCACATTTCTCTTGGGATGGCTCTTCTTTGATATACAAGGGTTTTCTAGTGCTTCCCAAGAGCACAGATATTAAACAGGCAGTATTTTATGAATTCCATGCTTCTCCATTGACAGGGCACTCTAGGTTCATGAAAACATATGAGAGGGAATGATGTCACTTCTTTTGGAAGGGAATGCAATGAGAAATTCAATAGATGGTTTCCGAATGTGCTCCTTGTTGACACCACCAAGGTGAAACTACACTCCTTTTTGGATTGCTCAAACCTTTTCCCATCCATACAAGGATTTGGACATATATTTCGATGGATTTCAGTCAAGGGATCCCTAAATATGGAGGGAATACCGTAATCTTGGTTGTGGTTGATCGGCTGTCCAAATATCATCATTTTTGTGCTCTCATCCCTCCATATACCACCTCCTCAACCGCACAAATTTTCATGGAAAAGATATTCCTTCGTCATGGAATCCCTTCTTCCATTGTCTCAGACCGCAACACAACTTTCACAAGTCATTTTATTCTTACTGACACCAAACTGAATATGAGTTTAGTTTATCACCCACCAATAAATGGTTCGAATGAAGTCATCAAAAACTATTGGGAAACTTATCTTTGTTGTTTCACCTGTGAAGAACAACATCTATGGAAAAAGTGGCTCCCTCTCATTGAATGGTGGTACAATAATTCCTACCATACTACATCTCAAATGACTCCATATGAAGAAGTTTATGGTCACACACCTCCAGTACTTCTTCCATACACCCCCAACAATTCACCAATTCAGGTAGTTGACATGGTTCTTCGAAACCGACATCAGATTCTTCACATTTTGCAGGACAATATTCACATGGCCAGAAGCTGTATGAAACACCAAGCCGATCAGCAGTGTTTTGAGCCAACTTTTCAAGTCGGTGACATGGTTTTTCTTTGTCTACAGCCTTACAAGCAATCCTCCTTGAAACTCAAAGGGAATCAAATTCTCACTCTAAAGATTTCTAGTCCATATATAGTTCTTTAGAAGATTGGGTCTATTGCTTATAACTTGGCACTTCCTCCTTCTTCTTTCATTCAGCAAGTGATTGGCACCAACATCAGAGAACAAATTATTTTACCAGAATAGGATAATGAAGGATCCATCACTTCAGGTCTGGAGGCCATCCTCAATAAGCGCACTTGTCAACTTTGCTCTCGGTCCATCACAGAGGTCTTAATTCAGTGTCACAACATGCAACCAGAGGATGCTACATGGGAACCACTCTTTCAGATTCAACAATAGTTTCCACATCTAAAGCTTTGAGGACAAAGCTTTTTTTTAAGAGGGAGGGGATGTTAGGAACCCATGTCAACCCTCCTCTTTATTTTGTTAGTATATTTTATTAGACGCATATGCTTTGTAAGTTGTCCCATCAGTATGTTGTATTATCCCACATTCATGGGGAGTAAGTAATAGTTCTTAAGTTGTCTAGTTATTATGTTTCATTATCCCACATTCATGGGGGGCAATGGTTGTTTATATTAGACTTAGTATATAAGTATGTGTTGAGGCTAATGAAAGCATCGAAGAGTTATTTTTTATTGAGCTTGCTCAAAGGAGGTTTCCCCCTCAAAGTGGCCCACGATCAATAAAATATCTTTTATGCTCCAAATTTTTTGTTATATCATGCATTTTGATTGTTTATTGCAAGAGGTTCTCCACAATATAATGGATGATTTGCAGGATTCTTGTCATCAGTTACAATATAAGAAAATCATTAACTCTATATACAACCTTCTATTCTCACCTCCAAAGACAAGAATGGCTACAGATGTTAAGTCCATCTGTAGAGTTCCACCTACCTTCTTGGCCCAATATCTAGAAAGGAGCATTCCAAACTTAGGCGTGATATCTGCCAGTACTACATCCATAATAACACTTTTCATTGGTAGCTGAGCTAAGCTAACCACCATATCCTTTATCACTCCTAAACATTTTATAGCTCGAGAATCGAAAGCATACAAGTCATGATAAGGATTTGTTATGCTCAACCCTAAAGCCTCCATGACTGCTTTTGGCATTAAATTATGAGATGCTCCTAAATCCAAAAGGAAATTATGTATCATCTGCTCATGAATGGTTAATGTGATGTAAAAATGTGGAGATGCACTTGCATCATTTTTAGTTTTCTCTGCCAAAGCTGATCCAATAAAAATTTTGGGATTTTCCTCCTGTAAATTTACTGTGTCAGAGGGTACTTGACTGCTTTTTGAACCAATCATTTTCAAAACTGAATTTTTGTAAGAAGGATTTTTTATACACTCACTGAAAGGCATGGGGATTTTAATTTTGCACAATTCATTTTTGAGATTAAAATTCTGTATATTCTTATTCACTTCTTCAACTTCTTCAACTTTCTCTGGTTTATTTGGATTCTGTTTTTTTGAATACTGGATCAGACTTGTTGTTTAGGAGGAGGAATTGCCTTCTTTTTAGGGTTTTGAACCACCTGTTTTGGCCCTGATATTAAATTTAGGGTTTTCTTTGGATCTACTGATATATATCAGTAGTTACTTCGAGGTTTAAATCATTTTCTGTTTGAAAAACATCTGCATCATAATATTCTGAGTTTAAAAAATCTTCCTCAGTCACAAAATCTTTAGTCAACTGTTCTCCAAAATAATTCATGTCTTGATCTATATCCTCAAAAAAATCTTCTTCTTCTATTTCTACTTCATCAGTGACATTGTTTTGAAGTGGGGGTGGCACCTTTTGATCTTCATCTTCTCTCCTCTCTCGTTGTATGTCATTATTTCTTCTCTCTCTGGGAATGAAATGAGGTGCAAACTGTCTTCTGAACTAATTTGGACTATTAGGGTTTCTATCCCCCGCTTGATAGGCCTATTGGAATTTTTATCTATTTCCAATTTTTTTAGTTTTACTGTTAGGATATTCACTAATTTTTCCATCTGATCAATCTTACCATCTGCAGAGTGTGATGTTAAAACTACTGGAGCTACCTCTTTCTTACCCTTTTTTTCATAAACTTGTTGAGCTGAGTTTCCCGAGTCAGTCTATTAGAAGCAAGAATAATAGATTCCACTTCTAATGCTGCCTCTTGCATATTAAGTAAATTAATAGGCCTTCTTTCTCTCAAGAGTAGGGAAAACTCATGGTCAAAAGCATTAGCATCAGTGACTTTCACAGAAGTTTCAGAAGGTTTAATTTCTGCAGGGATTCTGTTGATGTATTTGCAACTTCGGAATGTATTCATCTATGTATCTTATGTACTGTAACCCGATGTTTATTCCGGGATGTATCTATAATGTAATTGAGTCATATTGTCATACCCTGATGTTCCTATTGGGAGGATCAATGATTTAAATAAGTCATGTCAAGTCATAGTGGGTAACCCTCCGATTGTCTAAGGGTTAAAGTCCTCGCAGTTCTGGGGCACTAGGGTTATTAGACTCTCCTAGTAGAGGTCAGCCCTGGTAGGGATTTAGTCATGTCAGTATTAGTATAAATAGAGAACTAGAGTCTCTATTTATCACACAACTCATCCACACTCAAGTGTAGTGCATAGTTGAGGAAGGAGAAGACATTGGGGCTAGACAAGATGAAGATTACTGCTGTTGGGAGATCACTTATTGTTTTGGGGCTTTTACTATTTTGGTGCTGATTCTATCTTTGAGGAAGTTGTGGGGGTTTCTCCTTTATGGTTTCCTCAAGGAAAAACACTATGTTCATTGTCTCTTGTGTTTGATTGCTGTACTTGTCATTCTCTCAGTTGAAGATCCTAATAATGCTAGCTTAAATGTTGAAAAACTAACATGGTATCAGAGCTAACCTGAGAACAAGACACTGTGCAGCTGTGGGAACTAGGGATTCCTAGTTTGTGGATATTCATTCATAGATTTTCAGCAAAAGTAAGGTGGAATAACTCTCCTCCTTAGGGCGCATCTTTTTGTCGAAGCAGAATCTAATTCTAAGGTTTTTCAGTTTAGGACCCGACATGACTGCCGGAAATTAGGGCTTTTCACATAAGAGGAATTTTTCAATGAGCCCAAACCTGGATTGATCTCCTCCCCAAAATCGAAGTTAGGAACAAATTTCAAAGCATTTGGGTGGATAGAAATCCAGAAAAGAAAAACCCTAATCTACTCCTGAATCAACTCTACAGGATTTCAACTCAAGTTTCAGATCCGACATCTTGACCTGGTAAGATCTAAGATTTTTTGTATTTCCATTTGATATTCCCAGTTTAAGATGTCTCACCACACCAAGCTTGATGAAAATCTTGAGGGAGCTAATAACTTCCGAGCCTGGAAGTATAGGATCTCCCTGGTCCTGGAAGAGAATGAATTAGACTCCTACATCCATGAGGAGGTTCCAGTTCCAGAGGGAGATGAGGCAAAGGCCTTACATAAGAAAACGATGGTTATGGCAAAGAGGATCATTGCTGATTCTATCAAGGATCACCTTATCCCACAGGTGTCCTCTCTCAAGACACCTAAAGCTTTGTTTGATGCCCTAACCAAGTTGTTTGAAGGGAAGAACATAAATCAGAAGATGACTCTGAGGAATCAACTGAAGAATGTGAAGATTCAGAATGCAGAGACTATCCAGTCCTACTTGACAAGGGTTTCTCAGATCAAGGAATAATTAGAGGCTATAGATGAAGAAGTGGAGAATGCAGAGATTGTGATGACAACACTGAATGGAATCCCTAGGTCATGGGATTCTTTCATCCAAGGAATCTGTGCAAGAAAGAAGTTAGTCAAGTTCAGCAGACTATGGGAAGAATGCTCTCATAAATAATCTCAGATAGCAGCCCGAGAAGAGAGTATGGGAAGTGAATATCAAGCCCTCATAGTTCACTCCAAGAGGGGAAGAAGAAATCCTCATTACTCCAAAGGTAAGAACTCTCATTCTAAGGATAACAATAGAAAGGACCTGTCTAGATTGAGATGTTATACATGAGATGAAAAAGGACACTTTGCAAAAGACTGTCCTAAGAACAAGAATCACTCTCATAAGAAGAAGGGGAACAAAAGAAGACATCATGTTCATGCTACAGATGATGATGAACCATCCAAGAAGAGATCCAGATATGAAAGTGAATATTATTCAAATGAGGATGAATATGTTTTGATTTCCACTCTCATAGGTAACATTACTCATGGCAGTGATGATTGGCTTATAGACAGTGGGGATTCTAAACATATGACTAGATTCAAGGAATCCTTTGTAAGACTATTAGAGCATGAATCACCTCACAAGTTGAAGCTAGGAGATGACTACCAATATCCAATAAAAGGTAGTGGGGAATATTCATAGAAACTAGACTCTGGTAAGTCTCTAACAATGAAGGAAGTATTGTTTGTACCAGGACTCAAGAAGAACCTTCTCTCCATATCAGCATTGGATGCAAAAGGAATGAGGGTTACATTCATACATGGTCAAGTCATTATGTGTCCTAGAGGAAAGACTATCGATGATGCGGTAGTAATTGGAGAACAAGAAGGAGGATTGTAAAAATTGAAGGGCCATCCAGAACAAGTATTGGTCCATGACTCAGTAGAGCCAAGTGAACTTTGGCATAGAAGGCTTGCACATGTGCATTATAGAGCACTAACTATTGCAAGTAAAGTTGTTGAAGGTCTTCCAGAAATCCAAGCAAAACATGACGAGGTCTGCAAAGGATGTGCGAAGGGAAAGAACACAAAGAAGACATTTCCAAGTAGCAAAAGCAAAGCAAAAGGAATCTTAGAAATCATCCACTTCGATGTATGCGGTCCTATGTCATCAAGCTCACTAAGCGGGTATGCATATTATGTTTCTTTTATTGATGATTTTTCTAGGAAGACATGGGTTTAATTCATGAACAACAAAGATGAAGTATTCATCAAATTCAAGGAATTCAAAGCCTTGATTGAAAACCATACTGAAAATAAGATCAAGACTTTTCGATTAGACAATGGTATAGAATTCACTTCAAATGAATTCAAGAGGCTATGCAAAGACTCAGGGATTAAGAGGGAGTTGTCCACTCCTTATAATCCACAACAGAATGGGGTTGCAGAAAGGAATAATAGAACTATCATGGAAGGTGCAAGTGCAATGCTTCATGATCAAGATATTCCTATGCATATTTGGGCAGAAGCTGCTAGAACAGTGGTGTATGTACAAAACCATACTCCACATAGAGTACTCAAGAACAAGACTCCTGAAGAAGTCTTCTCCGGCAAGAAACCAGAAGTCAGCCATGTCATAATATTTGGCTGTCCTGTGTACATATGGCATACTAAAGAAGAAAAGGACAAAATTAGATCCTTCAGAAAAGAAAGGTATATTTGTGGGATACTCTGAAAGCTCGAAGGCTTACATAATATATTTTCCAGGATACAAGAAGATTGAAATTAGTGGGGATGTGACATTTGATGAAGACATAGCTTACAACAAATCTAGAAAGAGACCTTCTAAATAACCTGAAGAAGCAGAAGCAGAAGCACCCAAACCTCATGATACAACCATGAACGAAGAAGCTCAAGAAGAAGATCGAGAATTTGAAGAACCACAAAGACCTGTAGATCCACCTCTGGATAAGAATCCTCATAAGAGGAAACCTGCTTGGGTAGGAGAACTTATCCAAGGTTCAGAAAGATACGGGGTTCCAGAAGAGAATCACAGAGAAAGAAAGAGGACCAGATCCTGCTCAGGCTATGTAGCTTTACTATGTGATTTCATTGATAAAGAACCTTCCAGTTACGAAGAAGTGCCAGAACGGAAAGAATGGAAGGATGCTATGATCAAAGAATATCAATTGATCATGAAGAATGATGTATGGGATGTTGTCCCAAGACTAGAAGGGAAGTTAGTTGTAACTTCCAAATGGATATACAATATCAAGCATGCTGCAGATGGTAACATTGAAAAGTATAAGGCAAGATTTGTGGCTCGAGGTTTCTCTCAGAAAGAAGGAATAGACTATGAAGAAAAATTTGCACCTGTAGCCAGATACACTTCCCTGAGATCAATACTTGCTCTGGCTACAATGATGAAATGGAAGATACACCAAATGGATGTCAAGACTGCCTTCTTGAATGGTGTAGTAGAAGAGGAAGTGTATGTAGAACGACCACTCAGTTTTGAGGCACATGATAGAGAGTCTCATGTATGTAGATTGAAGAAAGCCCTGTATAGTTTGAAACAGGCACCCATGACCTATTATGATAGAATTGATAGTTTTCTATCCAGTTTGGGCTTTACCAAGAGTAAAGCAGATTCCAACCTTTACTACAAGGTTGAAGATGGCAGCACAGTGATGCTTTTACTATATGTAGATGATCTATTTGTGAGAAGTACGGATGGGTTGATTATTGATACAAAGAGAAAACTTGCTGCTGAGTTCGAAATAAAGGACTTGGGGATAATGCATTACTTTCTAGGTATGGAGGTATGGCAGAGTACAGATGGAATCTTTCTTGGACAAGGGAAGTATGCAGTAGAGATACTGAAGAGGTTTGGGACGATGGATTGCAAGACTATGGCCACACCTATGGCATCGAACCTGAAGCTATTGAGTGATGCTTCATCAGAATCAGTTGATGCTACGATGTATCGTCAAATGATTGGGTCATTGATGTACCTAAAGAACACGAGATCAGAAATTTGCTTTGCTATGAACACCTTGAGCCAATTCTTGACAGATTCGAGAAATGTTCACTTGATTGCTGCAAAGCATATTCTGAGGTACCTGAAGGGTACAGTTGATTATGGGCTCAAGTACGATGCGAATCAAAAGATTAACCTAGAGGATTATGTTGATTCAGATTGGGCAGGAAGTGCCATTGATAGGAAGAGCACTTCAGGATGTTGCTTCAGTATGGGATCAGGTGTGATCTCTTGGTTTAGCAAGAAGCAATCTTGTGTGGCACTGAGTACAGCTGAAGCAGAGTATGTCACAACTTGTTCAGCTAGTTGTGAGGCAGTATGGCTGTGGAAGCTACTATCTAATTTATTTGATCTCTAGTTAAATGCTACTTGCATACATTGTGACAACTAGAGTCGCATGAAGTTGTCATAGAATCCAGTGTTCCGTGACAAGTCGAAGCATATCGAGATCAAGTATCACTATATCAGGGATATGGTGCAGAAGGGAGCAGTGAAGCTCCAGTATGTTGTGATGGAGGAACAAATAGCTGATGTATTGATGAAGCCATTGGCTAGAGTGAAGTTCGAGTACTTCAGGGAGAAGCTTGGTGTTCTCCAGATTGAGGTTTCCTCCAAGGGAAAGTGATGAGTCCCATAGCCATTCTGACATGGTGAGAGGATTGGTTCCTTCCATGGTCAGATTTAAGGGCTGAGCCATTCTGTCATGGTGAGAGGATTGGTTCCTTCCATGATAGATATGAGTGCTGAGATCCATAGCCATTCTGACATGGTGAGAGGATTGGTTCCTTCCATGACAGATATGAGTGCTGAGATCCATAGCCATTCTGACATGGTGAGAGGATTGGTTCCTTCCATGGTTAGATGTAAGGGCTGACCCATTCTATCATGGTGAGAGGATTGGTTCCTTACATGAAATATATGAGTGCTAATCCATTCTGATATGACTGTAGGATTGGTTCCTACATGATCAGATATAAGCACTATTTCCATTCTTGGAATGGAGCTGCCTGGTGAGGTACCAGGAAAACTCAGTCTAGGACTGAGGGCCATTCTGATATGATCATGAGATGTTCTCTCACATGATTAGATATGAGTGCATGGCCATTTTGATGTGATAGAGGGATGTGTTCCTACTTGATCAGATGTAAGGGTTGAATCCATTCTGTCATGGCTAAAGGATTAAGTTCCTCCCATTTCAGAAATGAGTTCTAAGCCATTCTGACTTAGTGTTAGATATAAGGGCTACCGACATTCTTTGAATTGAGCTACTTGGTGAGGTACCAGGGATCCTCAGTCTAGGACTGAGAGCCATTTTGATGTGACTGAGGGATGTGTTCCCACATGATCAGATGTAAGTGTAGTGGCCTTTCCATAGATGATAGTAGTTTGGGTTCCTATCATGCTCGTGGTTGTAAGTGCTGAGCTTTTTCACAGATTATAGTAGTTTGAGTTCCTATCATGTTGGTGATTATAAGTGATATGCCTTTCCATAGATGGTAGTAATTTGAGTTCCTAGCATGTTGGTGGATGTGAGTGCTGTGCCTTTCCAGAGATGATAGTAGTTTGGGTTCCTATCATGCTGGTGGTTGTAAGTGCTAAGCCATTTCATAGATGATAGTAGTTTGAGTTCCTATCATGTTGGTGAATGTGAGTCCTGGGCCTTTCTGATATGATTATAGGATTGGTTCCTACATGATTAGATGTGAGTGCTGGGCGTGCCTTTCTGACAAGTAGGTCAGATGTAAGTGCTGGGCGGGCCATTCTAACTTAGTGTCAGATATAAGCACTCAAGAAGACCTACATGGAGGCTAGGCCTACAACTAGCATGAAAAAAGGCTGGCTCTATAGAACTTCCTATGATGAGAAGAATCATGAGATAGCACCCATGATGATGATTGCCAGTGATGATCGAGATCTAGTGATGATGATCCAGCAATGATGATCTAGATCGAGTAATGATCTAGATCTAGTGATGATGCCTAGTGATGATCTAGATCAAGTGATGATACAGATCCAACGATGATCCAGATCCAGTGATGATGTCCCATGATGATCTAGATCGAGAGATGATCCAGATTTGAAGATTGAAGATGACTTGAAGATGAATATGACTTGAAGACTTAGAATACTTGAGATGCAGATGACGAGATGATCCAGTTGATACAGAGAAGAATATCGGTGCTAAAAATTGTGTCGAAAGAATACCTTCCTAGTTAAGAGGGAGTGTTGATGTATTTGTAACTTCGGAATGTATTCATCTATGTATCTTATGTATTGTAACTCAATGTTTATTCTGAGATGTATCTATAATGTAATTGATTCATATTGTCATGCCCCGATGTTCCGATCGAGAGGATAAATTATGTAAACAATTCATGTCAAGTCATAGTGGGTAACCCTCATATTGTCTAAGGGTTAAAGTCTTTGCAGTTTCGGGTCACTAGGGTTATTATACTCTCCTAGTAGAGGTTGGCGCTGGTAGGGATTTAGTCATGTCAGGATTAGTATAAATAGAGAACTAGAGTCTTTGTTTATCACACAACTCATCCACACTCAAGTGTAGCGCATAGTTGAGGAGGGAGAAGACACTGGGGCTAGACAAGAAGAAGATTACCGTTGTTGGGAGATCACTTACTGTTTTGGGGCTTTTACTGTTTTAGTGCTGATTCTATCTTTGAGGAAGTTGCGGGGGTTTTCTCCTTTATGGTTTGCCCAAGGAAAAACACTGTGTTCATTGTCTCTTGTGTTTGATTGTTGTAATTGTTATTCTATCAGTTAAATATCCTAATAATGCTATCTTAAATGTTGAAAAACTAATAGATTATACCATACATTTTATTGAACCTCTTAGAGAAATCAACTATAGTTTCATCTTTCTTCCTTCTTAGGGCTCCGAACTCTGTAATGTAATATGTGTGATCCTTAGTATCACCCCATTGTCTCATGAAAATATCCTTAAGCTCTTCTATTATAGTAATAGAGTTTGTTGGTAACTCTCTGAACCATCTTTTGACCTCTCCATTCAGACTCTATACGAACATCCTCATCCACACATCTTTTCCCTCGATATTATTATTATTTGAATAGCTAAGAAATGCATCCCAATGCTCCTTAGCTATTGTCTCACCTTGTTTATTAAACCTAGGTAAGTACTTTTGGTAGTATCCACTAGGAAGAGCATTTAAGGGCTGAGGTAAAACTAAAGGTGCATATTTAGCTGCTACCATTTGATCCATCATATATAATGGTTGATTTTGGGTCGCCATCTTTAAATTGTCTGGTTTAGATGAAGGAAAAACTTGACTGGGGCTTGGCTGAAAAGGACTCTTACCAACTTTGAGGTGAAATAAAGGGATTTTTATAGGAGATAAGGTTTTTTCTTTCTTTAAAGACTGAGGATCAGTAAGATATGAAAATTACTAACAGGGATTGTAGGTTTCCACCAGGATGAATCTTGTTCCTCTTCCTTTGAAACAGAAAAGGGTGACAATAAGTCTATTTGGTCAGGGTTACATAAGGCCAGAGATGACTGAGACCTTTTGATTTTCCTAGTTTTTTTTAGAATTTGCTGTGGGTCTGAGACACCCAGTTGTAAAGGTGAACTAGTCCTACTTCTTGTTCCAACTCCTTTAGTATCCGCTGTGAAATATTTGGTGAAATGTAGTCTTTAAAATTTGTTGGTTTAAGTCCACCTCTCAAAACTAATTGAATGATGAGTAACCTAGGGAAAGTATACTTCAGCTTCATCCCCAGCAACAATGCCAAAGATGTTAGTACCAGAAATTGTCTTTAGACTACTAAAGAACAATCCAACACAATCTCAATAAATCAAATTAAGAAAAATAAGTTTTTTAGGGTTTTGGTTGTGCAGTTTGTAAACAAGAGGGTAAAAACTCATAAGGCTAAGACAAAGACTAAATCATGCAATAATGAAATACTGAGATGTATCATATATGAAGCATAAACTATAACAACATAAACACATTACTGAATTTCATCCACATCTCACAAGCATTTCATGAGAAATAACAATAAACAGGAAATGAATTTATAAACTGAGTGATTAAACCAATCAGAAATGAAACTAGCAGATAAGATAAATAGGGATTGTAGTTTGCACATATACCATAATCAATAATTCAAAATACATAATAGTTTCTGAAACTTAGCTCTGAATAGTAGCTAACATCCTCCCCTTGTATAAAAATTCGAACCCTCAGTCTTTCTTTAGTCTTACTTTTATCTTAGTTACCCAAAATAGTTACACAACTGAAAAAACTGCTTTTTAGGTCATACTACCAAATTACTTAATAAAAATAGAGTCATACATATTAAACGAACTTTCCAAAAAGACTAACTAATAACCACTATCATTTAAAACAGTTTACAAATCCTTAGAAGCCTCTGCCAAAAGAGCTATCCCTTCCAATGCTTGAGTCTTGTTTCTTGTTTTCTGATGATTAGCTTCTAGGTCTTTGACTCTTTTTGAAAGCTCTTGATTTTGCTGTGTTAGGTATTGAATAGTTTGTTCCAATTCTGCATACAAACTTTGTGTCTGTCTTTTCCTTTTCAAATATTCCTTAGAGACTGCAATTAACTCTTGATAATGACTATTGACTTCCTCTAAATCCTCTCTTAACCTTCTGTTAGCAGCTACTAACCCCTCATTTGTTTCATGCAGGTATTCTATCTGATATTTATATTGTTTAATACTTCTTTGCAAATTTTCATTCTCTGAATCAATACACTCTCCTTCTGAAACTGGATGCATTCCTTCTGGCGTCCAAGGGATCTTCAATTTCTTAAAGATCTCTTCATCTTCCTGTTGTTGCTCTGTCATAGCTATAGGAGCCCTTAGAGATTCATTAACTTCAAAACTGCATTGGGATGATTGTTCTGCAATATTTTCTTTCTCTGCGCAAAAAATTGTTATGACTGAATGCTGCTTCATTGAATCATCTTGATGATGGTCTAAGAGTACTTTCCTTCAAACTTCTTTTAACGTTTCTGAAATTTTAGTTTGAGTGAAGGCTGACTTATCCTATGAAATAACTTGTTTCTTACCCTTCATCTCCTTTACATTTAAATCTTCATTCTCTTCTAACTCTTCTTGGGATGAAGAGTCTTCTATCACTGTAATTTTCTTCTGAGCTAACTTAGGGCTTAGCAATTTTTTCATATTCAATCTTAATTTATTCTTGGGTCTAGTCTTAGGCCTCCAACCTGCCCCAATCTCTCCCAGCATGCTCAAAGTTTTTACTTGATGTTTGATAGATGCTAGCTAAACTACCTTTCTTTTGATTCCTCATGACATTAGCCCCTCTTCAGACTATTCCTGTAAATATTGTTCAGTGTTAGCCCTAGCTTCATCAAACAATGGACTTTCCTTATCTTCTGACTGTACACCCATAGGGACTTGTTCCTGTTCTATCAAACTTTCATCTACTCCCTGTTTACTTCTTCATGAAGGCTATCTGCTACATGCTCCAAATCATGCATTTGACCCTTTGATATTTCATCTTCCTGAACCTTATTCTACTGTTCATTTTCAACATTTTCATCCCTTTGGGTCATAGAATTTCTTTGTAGGTTATGTTCTTCTTTTTTAACTATGACCTTTTTCTTCAATTTCTTGACTAAATTATGTCCTTTGTTCAGCTTCCTTTTCTTTGATTGGTCTTCCTTCTTAGATTGAAACCCAGACCAAAATAGAAAATAGTCCCAGTTTTTTTCCTTCTTTTGGAGCACAGTACTTACGATTAGATTTATTAGACCATGATGAAATATGAATTATTTAGTATGGTCTTGATGCTCTTTTACTCTGCTGGACATCTTTTGCAAACTCTTTAGAAAAAATAAAGTAAGGTTCATCTTTGCTTCATGGTTTAGATGTTGCAAAAACCTGAAATGATACTTAAATACAAATGCATATCTTCCTTCATAAGTTACATAACTTTGCAGAATTTTAATTGGTTCTCTCCACTCCGGTTCGAACTTCTGGATATGCACTCCTTTACCCCATTCTGTGACAACATTTGGAAGCAAGTAATTATGTGAATCAAAGGTAAAAGGTACCTTCTTGAACCAATATTCACCTTCATCAGGGATCCCTGTAGCCTCTGCTATTAGTTCTCTGGTCAGCTCAATCTTTAGTGTGTCAAACGTAACTATGTCATTATCCAATCCTTGAGCAAACTTATATGAAACTTCTGTGTGATGTCCATCAATCTTCTCAAAATAGTTTAACCATCCTACTTCTAAAAATAACCTTGCATAGTCATGGAAAGCTTTAACCCAAGACATATCTGAGGGTTAGGCTCTGTTTGTTTTCCCACTCCTCTTCATTCTGGATAATTGAACTTAAAAAATGCTTCCTTCAGTAAAGAAATTAACTCTATTCGAATATTTTCAATTTTAACAATCAATCAGATGTTGAGAAAACTAAACCCTTGAGCTGAATTTTACTTCTCAAACTGATAAGTATTTTGACTCTATTGACAGAGAAAATTCGACATTGAGCAAAAATTGAGTTTATGCACTAGCATTCTTAGTTAATCTCCATAACTAATCTTCTGTCAGTGTGAACCTGAATACATGGAATATGATAGTAATTTGCTTCATACATGTCTGAATAATGGATTCAGTTGGTATAAATCTGCTTTCTTGTCTTCCCAGGTGTCCAATTTCATTCTTAAGCCTTTCTCTGACTTCCAAGACAGTGTTAAATAGTCACCCTGCAAAGCCCTAATTGCCGACCTTCTTCAATTTTCAATAACAAACTTCCAAGTCTTGCCATGACTTCTATGGTCTTCATGCATTCAGGAAATGCGTAGCTTATGGAGAATTTTCCTCATCGTGCATAATCATTATGGTTCCACTACTTTGTATCTCATAACTTCCAAATGACCGCAACTCACCTAAATGATTCCTTGCCTGATCCCATAACACTTGTCACAATGATTACTATGGCTGAAAACATGTATCAAACTCATCGACAGGTGTGAAAGACTTCTCCTATGCGCGAATTTCAAAAATTTCGAGCCAAAATCATGATTTTTCATATAGCACGATTTTCTTGTAGTGCACGTGTTTACCTTTTCTAATCTTGCGCTACAAGAATATATGTTTTAATAATTTTCAAAACAAAACTCAAAGCAAAGGGTTAAAATTTGGTTAAATGGATTTAAATAAAACCTTATGATATTTTTTAGAACCTTTAAGTCATATATACATTCTACAAGCCCCTAAAAACCATAAATTTCCCTAAGTAAAACCAAAATTGGATGAAACCTATTGAATCAACTATAAGTATAAGCATAAAATCAAAGAAAAATTTAAAGGAAACTAAAGTCAAAACTTAAAAATGAAATAAAGACCATGCTTTTAGAAAACAAGCAAATTATTTAAAATGAGAAACAAAAACAGGCTATAACAATGCCGATGCAATATTGTACCTATTCTAAGGATAGTTGCGATTACCTAAATGATTGATGTTGGCATCGTCGAAGAAAGATTGTTGTAGCTTCTATAATTGGAAGGAGAAATGTTTGTCGTAGGATATCATCAGAATGTTGAGAAGGTATGAAAAAAATATTGGCATGACTGACATATCAAGAAAAAAAATTGGTTCAGAGACCTTGTTCTTCTGTACGACAATAAGTTTTTGAAGCATCCTGGAAATATTAAAACACATTGGTTGGGACCGTATCTTATTGTTGAGATCACTGAAGGAGGCCCAATAAAATTTCAAAAATTAGATGGAACAAGTTTCAAAGGATTTGTGAATGGAATTTGGATAAAGCCTTGTTAGGAGAGGCACGACTTGGTTGACTGAGAAACCTAAAAAAAAAGAGAAATGACAAAAGAAAACAAAAAAAGACAGAAAGTAACATATTTATGAGTATTTTTATGCGTGTTATTTATATCAAAAGTATGAGTGTTTTGTTTCAAATATATGACTGTTATGTCACAGGCGATATATCTGTCGAGGAAAAATTAAAATTCGTCACATATTATGTGTCTTCCTCAAAAGAAAAATAGTGGCGAAGACTCTTTGTTTGTCGCAAGAAGAGAAATATGTCGCAGGACATATGACCATCGCAGGAATATAATTGTTTTCACATAATGAATTTTGGTCATAAGTGATAGTTGGCTAACAGTTGATTTAAGGATGTAGGAGATTTTGTCTACATTATTTTTGGTCACTTCCATAATTAATGCACAATAAATACCATTGAACTAGCAGGCGAAGTGACGGTTTGATAGGTGGTTTCCTTGTAATGGTTAGAAATATTGCTCCAGATGACGAAAATTGTTGCCACCTTTCCATTTATTTCTAGATCATGTGAAGGAATGACTGATGAACGGGTGAACGTGTCGCATTTTCATGCCGAAGTTTCATTAATTTCTATTGCATCGGACTGGGTACACTGAGATACTTGTCTGTAACTGCAAAGAGCTGAGGCAATTTTTCATAGAGTATGGTCATTTCCATTTCAGTGTGAGCATCATTCAAGAATATTTCATCAATACTCCTTCACCTACTCCCATTATGGAAGAGACTGCCATTTTTTTTTCAACCATCACCCCTAGTTGAAGAAGAGGTTGCATAGTCATTGGTGATTCTATGAGTTAATTTATGATTAGACCCACCTAGTCCATCAAGAAGAGAATGAAATGGTACCTGCAAGAAGGAAACGTCACCTCTACCAGAGGATGACCCAACAATATATGCATCCATGCTGCCAGATTACGTCCCACCTAGACCAGCTGATGCACCTAAGGCTAGACTTGGAAAAATGCAAAGTATCAATTAGTAGCACCTATTGTACCGAAAGGAATTCTGGTAAATGCAAACATAGTTCCAAAATTAAAAAAGATGTGATTTTTCGACCACGCCTTGTGCAAGTTTCTAGAACTGATAATTAACATATTTTAATTGTCTTTGACATAGAGGATGGCCATGTCTGCATTGTTCTAATGGGATGGGCTAGAGGATTGGACAAGGCATGATTACTACTGCTGATGCACATACCACATTTTGTATGAACAACAGAAGTTAATGCATGTGTTAAACATTTTCTACTATGTTTCCATGGTGTATTTATATGGCTCGACCGAAATATTTTAGTAGATGTCAAGCTAATAGAAGCAATCAGCATGTTTCCTGTTGTAGTCATCGAATCAACACTATTTTTTGGAAAATAATAGGACACAACAGTAACAAATAAGTTTAAAGATAATTATGAGTTGACAAGGGATACATGATCCTTCACTATCGCCTCCATCAATGATACTATTGTTTGGTTTGCAACGAAATTTTTATCTAGCAAGTTGTTGTGCAAGATGTGACCAAACTAATGTACCACGGGGACAATTGTTGTAGAGGAGTTGTGTGTAGTAGGAGTCCAGCACAACTGGTCACACTATCTTCTAAATTATCTCTTAGCATATGCAGAGGAGGTACAGGAAAAAGGTATCCCATTCAATTATCCTTGGATACTATTTTTAATTCTTTTGTTGCATGGGAAAAACCAACAAACAAAAGAAGAATCTCGATACCAGAATATTTGGTTTGATAAGGAGAAACCTGAGTGATAAAAATACAATAATGTAGAATTATTTTTACACGATAAGGCCCTTCAACATTTTGTTAGGAAGTAGGCCATGCTTACCTTGATGACTATTAAGTGTCTTAGGAACATTATCATATTTTCAGTCGGGGCACATCATATGTTTTTTGAGCCTTGACAGGATATGCAAAATTAATGTTTGGCGACACAGTTTCATCTATTTACTATTGAAGTTGATTCCATCGTGCAAGACTGATTGACACAATAGAGATTACTTGTCACAGAGTACCAACTCTCTATTTAAGAAGAGCCACATCAATATGACTCATCCATAAAGAAGAATAGATATCAAGGGGGAGACCCACCAGTTGAAGAAACTCCAAGGAGTGCTCACAGTCTTGATTACTCTATCACAAATCCAATAGATCCAACATTGGGAGAAAAGAGAAAGAAATTAGAGAAGTATGAGAAGAGTATGAAGAAGAGGAAGGTTGAAAAATCATATGGAGTTGTTATCCCCACCAATGATGACTACACTCTATTGATAGAAGCAATGGCAGAAGTTTCCAATCAAAGCTGTAGAAAAATAGATTAAAGACAAACATTGTTGAGAGGAAGCATTGTAGATTTACTGCATAAAATTTGTAGTGAAGTAAAAGAAGCTTGAGTGGTTCTAGACTACACACCACAATGATGCCAACTCCGTGAATAATGGTTCCAATCATGAGTCAAATAATTGACTTAGGAATGCCATAGATGAATACCATGGTCAAATATATGGTCCATGTCATCGTGGATTTTTATGAATTGACGATGTATGATGTACATGTTGTTCAAAATGTTGCAGCCAAAGACATGAAGAATAGAGAGCATGCATTGGTAAATAAGGTAAATTCCTCACACAAATATGTTAATAAATGAAGAAAACAATTCAAGAAACATAACATAAAGCAAATACATTACAGGATGATAGGCATCAATTGGATACAACTATTACACTGGGTTGTAGAAATTTTACAGATTAAGGCATTACACCTAATATTTTTTCAGAATCCAAAGTCTCCCTACTTGGAAAAATTACAGAGAACCTCCATAAGAGGGTCACGGATTTGGAATTACAAGTAAAATCCAGTACATCTCCAGAGGTACTGGAAGAAAGAAGAAAGGCAAAAACTGAAGCTGTGACAAAGATAGAAAAAGTAGAGGAACTTTGTGCCAAGGTGGTTGAACGATTTTCTCAATCATGGGAAGCTTTGATTGATGATGAATATTAAGAAAAAGTAATAGAAACACTCCGCACTTGTTAGTAGGAATATTTCACCTTCTGCAGACCGTAAGGTGTTCCACTGGTCTAAATGGTTCAGATCCAGAACAAATGAACGACAAAGGTTGAAGACCCTCCCTGGACACCGTAGATACCTGGAATGTGATGCTTCGATAGTAACCTTGTGTACTTGCAATCAGATTAAACATGAAAACACATCAAAGCTGCCAAAATATAATCTACTGATCCATGTTAGTGACTAAGGAATCTAACAACATATACATGTGAAATCAAACAACAACAGTAATGTGGGATGGAAATCAGCTTTGCATTAAGATAAAATGGAGAAGTTTACAACCAATTAAGCCTTAGTGTTGACATAAATATCCATGAAACCAAACACTCTCATCCCCATAAGCTCCAAATTTTTCTCTCTATGCTCTCCAATGGCTTGGGCCAAGTAATCAATCCAACATCATAACAATACCTTAAGAGTTCTTCCCTCAACCATGGACATGAGCTCATATTTATAAGGCTCAATGGATAGGGTGGTTGAGATATTTGTGAATGAGGTGGCCTCTAAGATCCTAGGATGGGGGATCTCGAGCTCAACTGACCCACAATGATAGGGATAAGGGAGGACATGAGGTTCATGATCTAGAAGCCTCGAGAAACTTATCTTTTCCCATTTTACCTAGGGTACCGCTTTTCTCCTTCAATGACAGAATGGTTCAGGTAATAAATGCTTATGGACTAAGGGCCATAAGTGGTGGCACCGCTTGTGGATAACAAGGGATAGGTGGTGCAATCAAGGTACCACTCATGGATAAAGGGGAAAGCGTGGTGTTGAGTATTTTGTGAAATATTGACAAATGGTGTGAGTTTCCACTCCAAGTGCTGGCATTAAGGGAAAATAGGTATGTTAAGAGTCTTATCACATGATGGTGACAGGATTTCGGTATAACAGGATGCCCCCCAAAGTATGATTCTTAGAGGGATATGATAAATGAGAGCTTTGAGAAAACAAGTTGTCGCTACCAGGTGAAAATTTCAGCTCGATCGGAGCATGTTGTCAAGTAGGCATCTGTAGTACATCAGTATGTTGACTCATTGACACAAGTAACCAACTCATGGCCGGAGACCAATAGAAGGAAGATCCATGAGAGGAATAAACAAGCATGGCTACTAGAATATATCATAGATCCATGTGATAGAGGACTTAAACTTGGACATAGCTACCAGACATACAATGTAGATCTATGTCACACCGACGCAAATTTGAGCATAGCCATGACCATACAAATGTGGTTCCATGCTAGATATAAAAAACTCCATCGCAATCTAAGGAAAGAAATGAATGCTTTAGAAAAATACCCAGGGTGTTTGTCTCATCTTCCACAAAGTATGATTCTATCCATGTGATTACAATGATCTGAAGTCGAACATGGTAGAAACCACTTGATTACCAGCCAATGATGTGAACCGTTTAACAAGTGCGAGGGAGATCACCATTAATGTCAATGATTCCCAAGGCTCTAGTACAATCTACTGAGTGTGAATAGATGTCCTGATGTCAAACACCCAGTCGATTCTATAGATCAAAGGTCAATGATGTGAACCTATGTCGAGAGCAAGAGAATCTATCATTAAGGCATACAGATCTCAAGGTACTAAATTTTATTTCTAAGACTATTTCCCGGATGATGAGATGATGTCGACGGGAATAGTCTTGTTGAAGGAGGGCCATGATGAGTCCCACATCGATGACATGAAACTCAAAACATAGTTCTAGAATGATGTGAATGTAATAACCATAAGACTAACTCAAAAATACTGACACAAAAGACTGTGTAGACTGTAGAGGTAAAACTTCTTCAAATCCCCTTTGAACATCGGGTGGCACGACAAAAAGAATTGGCAGCATGATTGAACAGGACAAACACACAATGCGATAGTGGACAATGCATTCTTTTGAAAGACTCAAAGGAGTGTCATGACTCATGAAAGTGGATCATCGCAGATATTAGTTGAATACCCAATTGACTGACATGATGTGCAGACAAGTGCCATGTTCAAAGGTAGCGACAAATAACTACCATTATTTATAAAATGATTCCCTTCCCATTTCCCCCATCATGGTTGATGAGTGTCTCTTTTTAGTTTTACGAGTTGAAAGAGGGTAACAAACACTCAAAATAGCTTGTCAGAAGACAAGTCCAGACTCATATTTTTTACGAACCTGAGAGAGGAGGGTTTCGTTCCCAAAACGGGTCTCTCAATGTTTAATTTAATGAGTCCACCAAAAGAAAAATTGATATCGTTCATGTTTAGAGAGTCTGAACGAATACAAAAGAATAATCCACAGGGGTTCTTTTTCATATGATTTAGTCCCTAAGGCTCGAAAAAAAATAAAATCATAGCTCAGGGAACTCTTCCAGTCATGATTGGCTTGAGTGTTCCTTTTTCATAAATAGTCCTATTAACACTCCATTTTTAACAGTTGATTCGAGGGCTTGACAGAGGTTCGGTAAGGGTCCCAACACCTTGAATCTCATGTGACCATCCTTCAATGAAGAAAGCAGCGGGTTTGTTGTAGCATTGGGAATGATTCCTATTCAAGTGTTGTGATTGATTGACAGAGGATCAATGGTTCTGAACCACTTCGCGTGAGCAAACATGCGTGATCAAAGTTTCTGTCCTGGAGTGCGAGACATGTTAAAGACGAGCGAATTTTGACGGTTGAGATGAATCCTGGGGAAGATCTATAGCCTACAATACTTTTGCATTCTATACTTGTGCAGACAAAGCCGCAATCTCAAATTACGAAAAGGGGTAAAGGTCGCAAAGATCAACGGTCGCGATGAAGAAAAGGACAGATCCATGGCTAGGGTTCATTTCACAAGGCAAACTAGCATGAACGAATATTTGAGTTCTCCATTGGAAAAAAGGGTGGGGCCCACTCTGATCGACGACTGCAGGAGGGTCGATCTTGATCGATGGCTTAGGACGTATCACGATCCAAACTGCCCACAGTTTTCAGAAGAGAAAGGTTGGTGGCAGGATGAAGAGAAAATGGATGGCGGATATGGAAGATTCTTTTGATCGGACGACTAAGAAAGACTCCCGAGGTGCAGATCTCCCACCCAGTGTGGAAATGATAGCAGAGGGGGCATTCACACGTGTTATCTGCCTCATTGCAGATTGGCCGATTCCTCCGATGCCATTCAGGATATGCTTGAGGTGGAATTCTTATCCAGTGGCATAGTTTTTTCGGTTCACAGGTGTGGCACGTGTTCACTTCAAGGAGAGCCATTCCTGTGAGGTGACTTTTGCATGAGCTAGCCTATGGAAGGGAAGAAGGTAGCTGGAAAATCTACTACTCACACAAGGCAGAGCCTACACAACGTGGGATTTTCCATTTCATGAAGTATGCAGCATGGATCTACTGTACCAGATGGAATTCACAACTGCTCCCCGCAGCAGACAATAGGGCGCTACGGCTGATGAAGCCTAATGACTAGACCCCTAGCAAGTAAAGGATCACCCTGCTCACATCTTTGCACATGTTGGGATCAGATACATGATGACAGAATGTGCAAGAATGTTGACCATCTTGTGTGAAGATCAATCCCAAAAGCTCTATAAATATTACCTTTAGTTCAACCAGAATGAACAACCATATCTTCTAAATAAGTTGAGTTCTGCTCTTCCACGAAAGTGTAGAGGCCTAATAAAGTTTGACGATGAATATTTGGTTCGAAAAACTTGTCTGTCTGGGGGTTTTGATGGTTGGTGAGCAGGTTCCATGCTCACTCGTCTCCTTGGTATTTGCATGCCAATGATGAAACCAGCCATCGGGGCCTAGACATGATAGCTACATCTTCGACAACGTGAGACTTGGACACTTACTCCCTGTAGGTGTTTTTCTAGGAACCTCTGATACCATCGCGCCCACCAAAGCCTCTGCAGAAAGGAACATCCATTGGTCATTTTTTATGTAAATATTCATCCAGATGAGAGCGTTAGGGGTTTAAAGCCCTAACAGCCAGGTTTATGAAGTCCACTTTCCAAGGGTGATGGGGCTGGTGTAGTTCTTCTACACCTTATTGCCTGCAGAAGAATTCACCTCACTAGAGGTGAGGAGTATAAGAATGATGAGCCACCTCGCAGGTCTATATAAACTAGAAGTAATGCAGAACTTCTTCCAAAGCCCACATATAACAATGTTACCTAGCGGGGAAGTGTTTGGCTATAGGGAAGACCCAGGATTTATACCATTAATGTCGCACCAACAAAAGACCCACAGTGTTGGCCCTTTCGGCAACAACCTGTGAACAGGTTGCAGTCTCACCCGAAACAGCTATGGGGTGCCGCAGAATCAGGTTTCTGCAAGCAGAAGAGGGATATTACTGTACCTTTAGCCTTTAATAACTTATATTCATATAATACAGAACTTCAACTTCAACATTCACATATATAACTTCGCAGCTAAATAAACAGACAGTGACTTGCTTAACCCTTTCCTGGGAATTCACAGCGAAGTTATTTAATTAGCAGTGATCTTACTTATCAGATGTATATTTATCAATGCATAAAGAACAAAACAACAACACAACAAAAACCACAACACACGATATAACGTGGTTCACCCCCAGTGTAGGGGTTACGTCCACAAAACTGTGTTTTATTCAACTCTTTACAAAAACCACAGTTCTGATATGTGCACTCAGCTACAGATCCCTTCAAGTCCTCAAAGCCGTGCACACAGCAACAGGCCTCTGCGCACACAGCTGCAGATTTCATTTATCACCCAAAACCCTCTGCGCACACAGCTGCAGAGGTCGTCCACGCACACAAAATAGCCTTAGCTTCGCATCAATTCATCTTACATCAAAAATCCTAAACTGACTTCTTTACAAGAGTTCTTATTTATAGTGCACTTATTACAAAACCATGGGCTTAAACCATGGGCACCCCGAACCCTAAACCCTGGACTTAAACCATGGGTTTATTACAAAAGAAGGTTTTTACTCAACCTCGACACCCCTAAGACTATTTTGAGTCGTAACTCCACTTACAAACTCCCATAACTCCGCGGAGTTACCCACCTTAAGGACCGTTAGGGTGCGTGCCCCAACAGGCCCCTAAGACTCACCAGTGTCCTGTCCCGAGACACTCAGCTGCTTTTCTGATGGTATAATCTTGTTGGTGAACATAGTGCACTGCTTTCTGAAGCCATATATGCGGTTGTCGACTACTTGTTTATTTCCTTCATAATATTTATGTTGGTTAAGGCCTGCTGGATCTATCAGCGACCCCATCCTTTGATCTGCTTGTTGAACATTTGACCATCCACAACTTAGGGTCCCCAGAATTGTGTGTCAAGGTGCATAATACAAACAGCCGCCTCGGTTCTGCCAAACCAGGAGGATACATCTTGGGATGTTTCAGAGGATTCCTATGAAGACTGGTGGTTTTCTTCGTGCGGCTTAGAGCACACTTCTTCCTTTCTTTCTTCCTCTTAGATTGAACTTCTACCTTTCTTTGTGCCTTAGTCGAACATGGCTGCACGGGTGGGTTGCTCAGAAGGTTCAGTAGAGCTCTCTCCCTGACCAATCGTAATAACTCCTAGACTTCACGATCATTCAACATAGTTCTAACTAAAGAAACTCAAAGAGATGCACAATGCAGGAGTCGCAGGCCGGTGTAGCATCTTATAGAATCCCACAACAGAATCTGTCATCATGATGCATTAATGATGCCAAATCTGATGGAGTGGTGGAAATCCTGTCCACACGGCACCAGATTTTCCCAAGATCTCATTATTGCAGGCAATGAGGGTAGTTTTTGTGCCGGCGCCGCCAAGTGTAGTTTGTCCCATCCGTCACATTTTAGGCTACTGTTATAGCAGATTTCAGCACACTAGGTGAATCACACATTGTATGGCCTTCCCCTGTCCCGCTGCAAACTCATTATTCCCTATGGACCATTTATTGTCTTTTGATGTATCATTGACCATCCCTAAAAACATTAGAAAAATGATATACGCGGCCTTTTCCCCGATAACCGCGTACATACGCGGATATTCCCTCGATAGTTGCGTACATCGGGATGTGTGCATAATCCAAAGCTGTTGGACCATTCCTTGACTCGGATCCGACTCATATGACTCCTGGCCTTCCATATGCCTTGAGATCGCATGGATTCGACCTTTCAGTATCACTTTGAAAAGCTATATAAGGAACCATTGAGACATTGAAAGCATAAGAGAGAATTGAGAGTATCGAAACTATAGTCCATTGTTGCCAGAACTATACTTGAGTCTGCATCCCTTTGTCCCTTGGAGCACTGTTGTGTTCTTCCCAAGCTTGCCTTTGTTAGTGAGCTTGCTATCGGAGTGATGGAGGATTGAGGTGGTGGAGGCCCAAGTGGGGGATTCAATTTCTTCGGTTCGCAGACGTTCCATCAGAGGTTGTCACTTGTAATCTCTGATTCATATTAATAGAAATATCTTTTCCTGTCCATTAATGTGTATTTGAATGAATGTTGCATCCATTGGAATATGTCAAATGCTTATACATTATTGATTATATATGCTAGAATAGATCTAACACCATGAAATATAGTATGCTTGTATTGTTTACTTGTTGTTGAGGACGTGATATAACAATTCAAGCCGAAGATTGGAAAGCTCAACGGGGATCTACTTCAACCATCTGGAATAAGGTACGAGGTTCGATCCATTAGTGTTAGATGTTTTTATTTCTATTGCATATTGGGAAAGATTGATTTCTGGAGTCTAGCTGTCTATTGTGGTACCCCAAGCCATAGGAATTTCTCTCC
>LPNX010780072.1:0-13652 GCA_001517045.1 Pseudotsuga menziesii
CACATGTTTTCATATCCCATGCATTTGCCTATTATAGAACTATTCCCTTCTGCCCCCGCGGCCTCTTTTTATATTTTTTTTGACACAAGCACCTCGACCAAGGTATTTCTTAACCCTCGGTCGAGGTATTAAAACCTTGACCGAGGGTTAATAAATGCCTCGGTCGAGGGCTGAAAAAAACCTCGGTCGAGGGCTAGTTAAACCCTCGATCGAGGTACTTTTTTCTGTTTTTGCCGAAATGCGCTTGCCAAAAAGTGTTACCCAGGTCCGTGGATTCACCCAGTAAGACTCCTTTCTAGACTTTTGGTCCACCAATTATTCTTTTTGTTTTTGAAGACTGGGCAAGTACATTCTGAGTAGAAAAGGAAAAGTGATTTGAGAAGGCACAAAAGAGATTTATCATTAATGCACTCATAGTGTTACCGTTCAAACTTCAATGGACTGAGGTATTCTTATCTAAGTATCTCAAGAAATATTCAATGGAATACTACCAATGTAGGCTGCCAATGCACTAAAACGTTATTACTGACAGGGACATATTTAAGTAAAACGTTATTATTGACAAGTAAATATTTAAGTAAAACGTTATTACTGACAGGTACATATTTAAGTAAAACATTTAGTGAAGGGTGATGTGAAACCCAAAAACCTCAAAAAAATTTTGTTTGACAGGTAATATTCTAGTGAAATTCCAACACTGGCTGCATGATACATTTGAAGGTATATGTGTTTCATATTATTTAAAAAAAATGAATTGTTTTTAAGAGGGGTCAAATCAAAGTAAGAAAATATAAATAAAAAGGGTGGTAAATAAATGGGCAAGAAAGTAATAAGGCTTCTTCATGGTTAAAAGTGGATGGTAAAAGTAAGTGGCAAGTTGTGAAAGTTGTACGTGGCAAGGGAGTTGGGTAAAAGTTTTTAAAGCTTTATTTAAAATACATTCAAAGTGGTTGAAGTGGTCATGTCATGTGAAGTTTTATCTTTTGAAAGGGTTATGTCATGTGAAGTTTTTTTTTACAGGCCTTGGTAAGATACATTGCTCGTAATAGTTATAAAAGTAAAGGGTTCCGAGTGCATAATGTTGGAGTTATTTATTCAACATGCACACTTAATTTGGTTAATTTGGCTTTGTTAAACCACTATCCTAAGTTTAATTGACTTAATGTCATCGGATGAGCATTCTATGACATCACTATGAGCACACCCATGCATACCTTCAATAAAGGAGGCCAACTAATCATTCACCTTCAATCATGGAGGTTAATTGGGCTTCCTCCTTCAATCAAGGAGGCTAACTGGGCTTCCTCCTTCAATCTGGGAGCCATTCTCCGATGATCTAAGTGTCATTAATGCACCTAATTGCTAAGTGATTGTTACAATCAGTCAAGCTAAACTGTGAAGGCGCCTCCATTCATTACATTGATTATTTTTATTATTATTTATGAACTGAAGACAACTAGGGTGCCTCCAACCACATCTGATGACCAGTTTAACGTCAGTTAACCTCATCGGGGTGCATTGGAGTTAATGATGCGTTACCACTTGTTGATAGGCATGCAGCGACACGTGTCTGAGCTACTTTGAGTTAGACTCAGTCATCCATTGCACTTCGATACAGTTAGGACTCAGTTGAGTCAATCACGGCTTAATCATTGGGTTAACTAGGTGTGTTTACTGTGGCTGACATTCAGTTAAGCTACACCCATTCATTCAATTTGAATGACCTCCTTGAGAATTCGAATTGTCTTGGCATTCATGCACCTTGCATGATCATTTTATTGTATTACTCATTCTTTATTGATTATACAGAGCTGCAACTCCTATTGTAGCACCATTATGCCATTTTCATGCTTAATTGTCTAAAATATCTTATGAGACTGTGTTTTAGTCCCTATATTACTGTGACATATTAATACATAAAATTTTATAAGGTTGGTGAGTGTTATAAATTGTGAAAGGTTTTGGTCATTAGTAAAAAATGGGTATGGTTGATATTGCAAGGAGTCAAAGGATGACAGAGTGTAAATGCTATGTAAATCATGGCATTGGTGAGTCAATTAAGCTTGCCATTCCATTGTCATAGGTCTCTTATTGGACCTTGATCAACTCCAACAAGAAACATTTGTAACAAGAAACGTTTGTATGTTAAAGGTGATGTAAAAGACAAGGGTGAATGACAAAAGACAAAGCAAGAAGACTCCACTCGAAAAAAAAAAATGAATGGTGCTTAGATATAAATGACAATATGTAAAAGGCTTGTATTTATTGGACTTGTATGTTAGGCATATGTATTAGAATGATCACCATAGTGTTCTTAAGCATTTCAAAAGCTTGTTGTACTTGAGATAATGATGTACATGTAATGTAAGGGGTGCATGATTGGTTGTACCCGACACCCCATATAGCTTTGGTCCAAGTTGTAAAGCTTAGCCATAGGCAGGTTTGTATTCCCCAGGTTGTTGTAAGACCTGTTTGTATTGTTCAGGCATACGTGTTGTGATGAAAAATCACACAATGTTATCCCTAAAGAGGATGTGGCATCACGCTATGGAATTAACCACTGTGAGAGGTATGCGGATGACAGGTGTACCCGTATGCTATCTTGACATTGGATTGGAGAAATTGAATCTTCGGTTAAAGGGGGAATGTGTTAGGTAATCTCAAATTGTATGTTGGTTGGGACCAAGAGAAAGTTTAGCATGTTGATGAACCATGTATCTGAAGAGGATTCCTAGAGAACTGGGGAGTACAGTGGATGGAACCCATGTATCTCGGTAGATGGATTTCTTTTTATATGGACATCAACAATGTTTTTATGTAGGTACAAAAAAAGAAAATGAAGAAGAAAGTTCAAGTGAAGCCCATACAAAATGATGGAGCAAAAAGCTCAATGACAAAGCCTAATAATGAAAGAAGCCCAAGACAATGACCATCAAGATTGAAGACCAAGTACCAAACTTATTGATGGGTGAAGAAGAAGACCTAGTTGATGACGGATGACCCAGGATGAAGACATGTCAAGGTGAATACCAAGATGAAAATGACCCATAGCAATAACAAATAAACTTTGTTAACATTGTTACCTCTAAACATTAAGGGGGAGTGTTAAAAGAATAATTAAGATATTGTAATGTTTATTAGACAGTGATACCAACAGAGAAAAAGAGAAATCTAGAAGAAGGAATTAATGATGCTGTTGGAAAAATGTGGTGGTTGGAACAGTGCTCTCCCAGTCCAGTCCATGTTGGTGGTGGTTGGTGTAAAACTGTCTAGAAAAAGAGATTTCTAGAGAGTCTTCTTATTTGTATTGTAAGTCTATAAATTCAGATGATTACCCAACAATGAAGCAATGCCTTCCAGTTTGTAATATCTGTGTTCTGTGTTTTTCAATATCCCTCATCCATTTCTGCATTTCTAGAGAATGCATCGGTTATGTTCTGTAGATTATATTCAACTCCAGAATTTGAGCTCTGCCCTTGCTCACAATTCAAATGCTCATGGATCCCAGCTGGATTAATTGCTTCTGAGATTGAAACCGAAATCTGTTATGTTCCAGCGGATTGAAAAATTTGTTGTTCGGCTTCACATTGCAAAACTTGTTCGGCCTCCGATTCCAAAACCTGCAGTTCACGTTGGGCTTCCAAAACTTGTTGTTTCGGCGCAGTTCCCGAAACATTCAGTGAGGGCACGACATTGAATCTGCAAAGGGGACAATGGGAATGGCTCTTATGCCAAGGTGTAATACAGTCTTCATGAAAAATGTGTTTGCAATTGGGCAAACGCAGGGCGGCGTCATTCTCCACCTACTCATATTGGCAGATTGAGCACTACAGACCATCTCCGGCATTTTGTGATTGATAGACAAAGTGGGGCAGATTCGCTAATATCGCTGGATCTAACCCCACATTCCTCTGTTGTAGACATTCGTGAACTCTAGCGGCGATCCATATGGCATACCTAGAGAAACAAATATTATAGTATTTATGGCATTTCTCCGCTCTTCATGATCATCCTGTTCGGGTGGATCGAAACGATCTACCGAGCTCATGGAAAAATTCTCAATGTGTCTGATAACTAATTGAGAGAGAACTTATCTGTCAAACGGCTCTGGTCTAGGAAAAGGCACAAACCTCTGGACGTAACCCACATAGCAACATCAAATGCCCACAGATTCGAGGGTTCTCAATGTGTCTGATAACTAATTGAGAGAGAACTTATCTGTCAAACGGCTTTGGTCTAGGAAAAGGCACAAACCTCTGGCCGTAACCCACATGGCAACATCAAATGCCCACAGATTCGAGGGTTCAGTTTCTTCCAGTAGGTAGCGCCTCCAATGCCTCTATGAATCAAGAAATGATATCAATATTATCAATTCCCATTAAGAGCACAGTCCGAGCAGCTCCTTGGTTTAATGCATTCAATCGTTTGACAAACGGACATGATGCCGACACGTTTTCGTCGGATTGACAATGTGGGTCTTTGTGAAAATATAAGCCCAACATCTGTATTTGAACCAATTAAACACGCGGACTATCCATTTTGTACTGTCAAGGGCTTTTAACAAGTATGGGATTGGGCCCAATGTATGCTCTTTAATTTGTTGGCTTTTTCACATGTATCTCTTATGTCATGAAGATTTATACGTCATGTATTCATCACCTAAGCCAAATTCTTACAACGATTATGTTTTGTGGTGTAGCTCATTCATTTAAATATGTAATCTTAAGTTTTACTACAATATTATATGTGTGAAAACATAGAGATTACATTTGTATGTCATATACATTATTTTTCCTTGTAAGTTAATGTTTCTCCCTCATTTTATATGAGATGAGATGAATGGAATCAAAGCTTATTACTTTTAAGTGCATGTCCTTTTTCATAAGGTTTATAGCCACATAATCATATAGAAAAAGAGAATGAAGCTTCTAAGCAAGCAATGCCATCAAGTTGTTACTTAGGAATTTCACAAGCATAAAAAAAACTATGATGATATACTAGTTTCCTTTAATTCTATAACAAACACCATTTTCATGAGTCCATCTTCATTAAACGACCCATTTAAAGAATATATGGTATTCAAAGTATAACTAAGCCTTGGTATCCCTTAGTTTCAATGTAACATGGGCACATACACCTTAGGAATGTGGATCATGTTAGTTTTTCAACATTTAAGCTAGCATTATGTTAGGATCTTTTCACTGAGAGAATAACAAGCACAGCAATAACATAAGCACACCATAAGAGACAAGAGACACAAAGAGTTTTGATCGGGGAAACCATAAATGGAGAAAACCCCGCAACTTCCTCAAAGATAGAATCACCACAAGATGTAAGACCCCAAAACAGTAAGATGCACTCCCAACAACAGTAGTCTTCTAGTCCCAGTATATTTCATTCTCCACTAGTGCGTCACACTTGAGAGATCAAGTGATGTGATGTACAAGTGATAAATAGAGAGACTCTCACTCTCTATTTATATTCTTCCGTTCACTTGAAGTGCACTTAATCACGTAGGCTCAACTTACAATTACTTACTCGAGCCTACACCTTAATTAGTGTATAATAAATCAAGTGCCCCGAAACTGTGGGGACTTACCTAATGACTTGACAAGACTTGTTTACATTATTAATCCTCCCGATCGGAACATCGGGGTATGACAACATGACTCAAATACATAATAGAAACATCCCAGAATAAACATCGGGTTACAATATGTAAGATAAATAAAAGAATACATTCCAAAGTTACATATACATCAACACTCCCTCTTAACTAGGAAGGTATTCTTTCAACACGATTTTCAGCAATGGTCTTTTCCTCTATATCAACTGGAACATCTTCGTCTTCAAATCATCTTTGTCTTCAAGTCTTCTTCGTCTTCAAGTCATATTCAACTTCAAGTCATCTGGATCTGGATCATCTCTCGATCTGGGTCATCATAGACCTGGATCTGGATCATCATAGAACACCATCACTGGATCTGGATCATCACTTGATCTGGATCATCATCACTGGACTGGATCTGGATCATCACTCGACCTGGATCATCGCTGCTGGATCTGGATCATCGCTGCTGGATCTGGATCATCGCTGCTGGATCTGGATCATCACTCGATCTGGATCTCTCGGAGTCATCATAACTGGATCTGGATCTCCTCTGGTCATCATCATGTGTGTACTATCTCGTCATAGGAAGTTCTATAGAGCCAGCCCTTTTTCATGCTGGTTGTAGGCCTAGCCACCAGGTAGGTCTTCGCCCAGCACTTACATCTGACCTGCTCGTCAGAAAGGCACGCCCAACACTCACATCTGATCATGTAGTAAACTACAATCACATTAGAAAGGCCCGACACTCACATTCACCAGCATGATAGGACATCACATCACTAACATCTTTGAAATGACTCTGCACTTATATCTGACCTACTCGTCACAATGGCACATCCATCTAGGCGGGAACACATCCTACCACAGTGATGAATGACTTTCACGCAGGCCAGAGCCCCTCCTACCACAGTGATGAAAGATTTTCACACATTCACCTAGACCAAAACACATCCTACCACAATGATGAACGACTCTCACCCAGGCCGGAGCCCCTCCTACCACAGTGATGAGAGATTTGTGCACTCATATTTGACCTGGTAGGAACTGAATCCTACACCCTCATCAGAATGGGCCCCAGTCCCTGACTGAGCTACCTGGTAACGGACCAGGTGCCTCCACTCTCCCTGAGAGTGGCAGTTGCCCTTACATCTATCCTACTCGACAGAATGGCCAGCACTCACATCTGCCATGGAAGGAACTTAATCCTTTAGCCATGAACAGAATGGCTCAGCCCTTACATCTGACCTGCTCATCAGAATGGCTCTCTTAGTCCTTGACTGAGTGTTCCTGGTAACTGACCAGGTGCCTCCATTCCCAGAATGGCAATCAACACTCATATCTGACATGGAAGGAACCAAATCCTCTTACCATGATAGAATGGCCCAGCCCTTACATCTGACCATGGAAGGAACCAATCCTCTCACCATGTCAGAATGGATATGGGTCTCATCAATTTCTCTTGGAAGGAACCTCGATCTAGAGAACACCAAGTCTCTCTCTGAAGTACTCGAACTTCATCCTAGCCAATGGATTCGTCAATACATCAGCTATCTGTTTCTCTGTCGTAGCATACTGAAGCTTCACTGCTCCTCTCTGCACCATATCCCTGATATAGTGATATTTTATCTCGATATGCTTCGACTTGTCATGGAACACTGGATTGTTTGACAACTTCACGCAACTCTGCTTGTCACAATGTATACAAGTAGCATCCAACTGGAGATCAAATATATCAGACAGTAGCTTCTGCAGCCATACTGCCTCACAACTAGCTGAACAAGCTGCGACATACTCTGCTTCAGCTGTACTTAGTGCCACACAGGATTGATTCCTGCTAAACCAAGAGATCACACCTGATCCCATACTGAAGCAACATCCTGAAGTACTCTTCCTGTCGATGGCACTGCCTGCCCAATCTGAATCAACATAACCCTCCAGGTTAATCTTCTGATTCGCATCATACTTGAGCCCATAATCAATTGTATCCTTCAGGTACCTCAGAATATGCTTTGCAGCTGTCAAGTGAACACTCCTTGGATTTGTCAAGTACTGGCTCAAGGTGTTCACAGCAAGGCAAATGTCTGGTCTCATGTTCGTCAGGTACATCAATGACCCAATCATCTAACGATACATCGTAGCATCAATAGACTCTGATGAAGCATCACTTAATAGCTTCAGGTTCGATGCCATAGGTGTGGTCATAGATTTCCAGTCCATCATCCCAAACCTCTTCAGGATCTCTACTGCATACTTCCCTTGTCCAAGGAAGATTCCATCTATACTCTGCCACACCTCCATGCCTAGAACAATAGTGCATCGACACATAATAGGAGCATCACTGGTCTTCTGTCTTCAACCTTGAAGCAAAGGTTGGAATCCGCTTTACTCTTAGTAAAGCCTAGATTCATCAGTAATCTGCCCATCCTGTCGTACCATGTCGAACCCCAGGATCTTCTGCAGTCACTCCCTCTGAAGCGAAGCATCATACTCCCTCTGTCTTCCATACTCTATGCACTGAAACATCCTGTACTGGAGTGACAAGTAGTATCCATCTAGGATCACTGGATACTAAGATCCTCTATCTTGAACTTCTTCAAAAGTTCATCTTGCACCCATTTGTGAGCTTGTCATCCTCTATCAACCTTGTAGCAAAGGTTAAGATATTCATCAAGCTCATCATGTATGTGTTATCCCATGGGTGTTTTCTGAACTCATACAAGGCCTTCTTTAATTTGCACACATGATTATGCATGTCATGTGACTTCACTTCTATTAGCTGTAAATGTTTCTTCGTATTCTATGCCTTCTTTTAATGAGAAGCCTCGTGCTACGAATCTTACTTTGTATCCCACGATGTTTCCATCTACTGCATGATGGAACTATGAACTTCTCTTCATGTGTCGATACTGCATCCTAGACATCATTCTTCTTGAACTGGTCTTCATGGTTACTTCTTCATAGCTGGAAGATTCTGCATCAATGATGTCGCTGCATTCACCATATTATTCTTTGTCTTTGAACTGTCATCACTTGTTCTTCGGAACAAGTCTTCATTCTTCTTTGCTTGTAGGCAACTACGTATGCGGTCTTTCCTACAAGTCAAATGCATTTTTATGGTTAGAACATTTCATAATGAATATTCATACTGGCAAATACTTATGCATAAATATATGATTATGCAACTACTTTAGCCAATACAACATTCATCCATATCTCACTGAAACTTTCTAGATGCCTTCCATCTCTACCAGGACAACATTGAGATTGTGCACTAATCCAATATGTCAGCAAAGAGGTTTCATTCTAGATAAGTAGCAATGGAGAGTTGTATAGCACCATGAGCTACTTACCCATCGCATGTATATTAGTAGTATACTGCCATTAATGCAAACATCCTATCATGCATGATACATCAATTGAATATAAACAAATGCATAACAAAACAATATCATGAAATGACAATTGAATACTTATCTTTATTTGTTTCATGGGTAGACTGCTTCTTGATCATTTAGCTTCATCATCTTCTTCATTCATGGTAGCATCGTTTCTTATCCAAATGATAAGGAGGATAATAAGTTCTTCACGAGTTGAGTTCTTCATATTCCTCATCGCTTGAGGGATCTTCTTTGGATGGTGACAGCTTGATCTTCAATTGCTCCCATCTTCTCTTCTCTTCTTATGAGTAGATTGAAAGTGATCACTTCCTTCTGGAACACATTCCTTGAATGAATGAATTTCACAATCCTGGGAGTCCATTCAAGGTGGCCATCACTACTTCTGCATTCTTCACTTCTGCTTCAAGTTGTTCTTGATTTGAGAGACTCTCATGACTGCATGGTCTCTGCATTCTAGATCTTCACATTCTTCAATTGGTTTCTTTAGGTCATATTCTGATTTTTGTTCTTCCCTTCAAATAGCTTGAAATTCTGGAAGACCTTCAATAGCTTTGCTTGCAATAGGTAGTGCTTTGTAATGCACATGTGCAAGCCTTCTATGCCAAAGCTCATTTGGCTCTACTATGTCATGGATCAAGGCTTGTTCTGGATGGCCCTTCAATTTTGACAAGCCTCTTTCTTGTTCTCCAATCACTACCGCATCATCGATAGTTTTTCCTTTTGGCCACACGATGACTTGACCATCTATGAATGCCACCCGCATTCCTTTTGCATCCAATGCTGAAATGGAGATAAGGTTCTTCTTGAGTCCTGGAACAAACAATACTTCTTTCATTGTTAGAGACTTACTAGAGTCTAGCTTGTATGAAGATTCCCCACTACCTTTTATTGGATATTGGTAGTCATCTCCTAGTTTCACCTTGTGAGGTGATTCATGTTCTGACAGTCTTATAAAAGATTCTTGAATCCCGTCATATGTTTGGAAGCCCACTGTTTATAATCCAATCATCACTTCCATGAGTAATGTTATCTGTGAGAGCTGATATGAGAACATATTCATATCTAGATCTCTTTCTGGATGGTTCATCATCCTCTGCAGCATGAGCATGATGTCTTCTTTGGCCTTGACCAAGTTCTTCTTGTGAAAGGCTTCTAACCTCGTCTCCCTCTGAAACTGGAACCTCTATACTCATATAGGTGTCTAATAAATTTTCTTCAGAGAGATCAAATACTTCTATGCTTGCAAGTTGTCAACTTCACCAAGCTTATCATCAAGCTGATGTGATAGATCACTTTGAAACGAGAACCTCAAATGAAAATAGCAAAGTATTAGATCTTACCAATTTGAGGTGTCCGTCTTGGTTCCGGAGCTGACTGATCTAGGGTTTGCCACAGAAACCCTAATTTTCAAAACTTGGAATATTTCAGATCTTATTGGATATACATATATATCTCTTCAAATGGATCTGTCCAATGTACTCCTTTTCTGAAAATAGTGGAGGGAAGCTCCCGGAACAGGAAGCCCTAGATTTCCAATTTCTTCTGCAGAACTTCCTGTTACTGTTTCTGTGATATCTCCGAAATTACTGATCCTCTGTGTTTGAAATTTCTCACTGAGGTAACCTCACATGTCCCTGATCCAAAACCATAGGTTTCATTAGAATTTTTTTCACCATTTGGGATTTATGATCCTTTTCTCAAGGTGACCTGTTACAGGACTATTCAGAACAGTAAAGTTGTACGGCATTCCACGTGTCACTGGTTCATCTTCTGAGTTTGATTTTTGGGCCACTGAAATTAAATTCCGGTCCATTTCTAGAACATCTGTAGTAATTCCATTTGGACCTCTGTGGCCCTATATATTGCAATTCTCCCCAGGTGTCTTGTTTATGGATGATTTCTGGAAGAGACTAGAACCCTAACTTTGAGAGATGATATCTCCTGCAATATAGTGAATCTGAGGCTGAGTTTTTAACACAGTGTTCATAAGAATTTTATATTTGGCCCTTGCAAGTTTCAGCTTCTGAGACTTCTCAAAACTCAGAATATAGCGACTATACCAAAACTTATCAGTTTTAGTATTAGGGTTTTTCCTAGCTCAGGGTCAAACTAGGGTTTGACTTTCCCGGAGTTTCACCCAACCAAATTTCTTGATCCAGGTATCTAAACTTCGGTTTTGATGAGGAGAACAATACTATGTTGGTCTCACTCAAAAATTCCTCTTCTGTAGAAAGCCCTAATTTCCACATCGAAACTGAAAATGATCGAAATCGAATTCCGCTTCGACAGAAAGATGCAACCTAAGGAGGAGAGTTGTTCCACCTTACTTTTGCTGAAAATATGTGGAGGAAGATCCACAAACTAGGAATCCCTAGTTCCTGCAGCTGCACAATGTCTTCTTCTTAGGTTAGCTCTGATACCATGTTAGTTTTTCAACATTTAATCTAGCATTATGTTAGGATCTTTTCACTGAGAGAATAACAAGCACAACAATAACATAAGCACACCACAAGAGACAAGAGACACAAAGAGTTTTTATCGTGGAAACCATAAATCGAGAAAACCCCGCAGCTTCCTCAAAGATAGAATCACCACAAGATGTAAGGCCCCAAAATAGTAAGATGCACTCTCGACAGCAGTAGTCTTCTAGTCCCAGTATATTTCCTTCTCCACTAGTGCACCACACTTGAGAGAGCAAGTGATGTGATGTACAAGTGATAAATAGAGAGACTCTCACTCTCTATTTATATTCTTCCGTTCACTTGAAGTGCACTTAATCACGTAGGCTCATCTTACAACTACCTACTTGATCCTACACCTTAATTAGTGTATAATAACGCAAGTGCCCCGAAACTGTGGGGACTTACCTAATGACTTGACAAGACTTGTTTACATTATTAATCCTCCCGATCGGAACATCGGGGTATGACAACATGACTCAAATACATAATAGAAACATCCCGGAATAAACATCGGGTTACAATATGTAAGATACATAGAAGAATACATTCCGAAGTTACATATACATCAACAGATCAATATTCATTAAGAAGGGTGCTCTTTTGTTAATAACTTTTGAAATAGAGTAAATATTACTCTAAAGGGAGTGAAGTGAAACTTCAAACTGGAATATATAATCTATGCATATATGGGGCATTATGTCAATGTCATATTTTATATTTTTCCGATAAATCTCCATTCTAAATTGTTTTGTAGAGATTTGGAGAAGATGTGGGGAGTTTTGAGAATAACAATTATTGTTAAACATTTAGGTTTTATTTTTTAATGAATTATCTACCCAAATCCTATCATAGAGGACAAGGCTAGGTTCAAGTTGAATGGAAGGAATATGAATTATATAAGATTGCAACCCTTTACAAGCATGGGCCCATGCTATCTTGATGCACCCTCGATTCGTGTTGCCCTCTTCTTGTTGCAACCACTAGGTTTTGCTTGTCACACTTGGCATGCTACCCAACAAGCATCCAAGACGAGTTCCAACTAGTGCATCAATTTCCACTTGGTCGAATACCACAACACTATCTATTGGGTCATGTGCCTTCCCATGCATTTGAATATGGTTCCACCCAATGTGGGAACCCACCCCTTTGATGTTTTGCATGCCAACTTATTGGGATTCCAAGTCTTGGTAATTTGTCGATTGAGTGCTCCCACTAGAACTCATTACCAAGTCCAACTGTCCCGAGCCTTGCAAAGATTTTTCACGGGTTGTGTGTGGTTAAGGTGTCTTCTCGCTAATACCCTAATAGAATTCTTCTTCAAAATCTAAATTATAAAACTTCTTTGCTAATATTATTATTCCTTGCCCAACAGGGAATTACGTATTCGACTAGGTTTTGGCATTTGTGCCATTACAATTGCGATATTTTATGTTATGGTTTTACATAAAAATCAATCAATTTTTTAAATTTGTTTTCATCTGATGCCATTACTTGCACTGACACCCTGACAATTGCGGCAATCAATGGAACCCTACAATCGATGACCTGCATGAAGTGGAAGTATGGCTACATGGTTCAGTGTAACGTGGCAAGATGCATGCGATTGAAACTATCCAACAAAAAGGGGATGTTATGTCTGTAACATCCCCTTAGTACGCAATTGGAAAATGCAAAGTGTAAGTAAAAGGAACTGTAAGTATTAATCCTAGCTTCATCAAACTGTAGATGAAATTGATAATGTTAGGAGGATGAAAGCTTTGCACCACTAAAAACATGATTGGGAATGAATCCAATAGGGGGAAAGGTAAATGATGAGGGAAACCATGGGGGGTCTAGAAAATATAACTTGGTATCATCTTGGTTTCGATGAGGAAACCAATTACAATCCTCAGCTTGGACCTTAAGTCATTTAATAAACACTATTCAATTTCCTTACATGCTTAATTTATGATATACCCTTATAATTAATATGACTCATTTTATTATGAACATATGAGCCTAGGGCTTGAGCAAGAAGAAAGTATCGCATAAAAACGTACCTTCAGAACCTAAGAGTAACTACAGCAAGTAAAACTTGTTGATATTATCATAAAAAATGTTTTATTAGGAATAAAACCTCCACGAGGAGGTTACTCCCACCTCACAAGAAACAAAACAATTGAAAGAAAGAAGACAAATATT
>LPNX010780072.1:13935-35081 GCA_001517045.1 Pseudotsuga menziesii
GAGATAATCGTGGGAATTGTTTCCTTAAGTGAAACCTGTAAGAAAACTTTGATGCCACTTGTCTCCTCTTTTTCCAGCGGGTTGAAACATGTAGAATCCCTGTGGAGGGAGAGGCGCCGAGAGTTTTAGGTTTCATTTTCTTTAAAAGAGGTACATATTCTCGGGAAAAGGGGGAATGTAGACTCAAATCGAGAGGATGGATTACTATCTGCTTCTACGCATTTGCATAGAATTGGAAGGGCCACTAGTGTTGGAATGGATATCATCTTTTGCATGATCTGAATCATGGTCCAAAGTTTCTATTAACCTCCACGTTTTGGTAAATATATGTATGGCGGAATTAAGGTATAAATTGTTCTTGTGTTTCTTCATTCTAGATCAGAATTGTGGATTGTGACATCTACATACTTGTTTTATTATAGATCTGATTCGTGGTGTAAAGATTTAGTTAACCTCAGTATTCTGGTTTGTGTGTGTGTGTGTATATATATATATATATGGATGCCATAAGGTATAAACTCTGTCTGCATTTTTCAATACGAAGAGTCTGCGATGGGTTTCGGTTGGTGTGTTGATTCATTTCTGGAGAAATGCGTTGCCTGCAATTTTTATTATTTTCTGGAGAAGTTGATTCCTGCGATTTCGATTCATTCCTTGAAAATTTGGTTGCCTACAATTTTGATTAAGTTTTGGAGTAGTTATTATGCCTATGATTGGATAGAATCCTACCATGGTAATGTTGTTGCACTGATATGATCTGAATAGGAATTGTTTTCCTCTGATTTTGATTTAATTCTTGAATAGATCTGAACAAGATTTGTTTTCCTGCGATTTTGATTCAATTATGGAGTATATCTTAACAAGATTTGTTTTCCTGCAATTTTGATTCAATTCTGGAGTAGATATGAACAAGATTTGTTTACCTGCGATTTTGATTCAATTATGGAGTAGATATGTATAGGAATCATTTGCATGCGATTTTGATTCAATTCTGGAGTGGATCTAGACAAGAATCGTTTGCATGCAATTTTGATTCAATTCTGGAGTAGAGTTGGATATCAATTGTTTGCGTGTGATTTTGATTCAATTCTAAAGTTGGCATTGTTCCTGCAATTCAATAAAACTCTTACCATGATATCGTTCTTGCATGAATAAGATCTAAACAGGAATTGTTTTCCTGCATTTTTTCTATTCAGTTCTAAGGTAGGTATTTTTGTCTGAGATTGGATGATTTACGGCTGCTTACTTTAATTTATTTGATATGCCTCCATTATTAACATGTTTTGTGATAGGATATGTAGTATTGAGCTTCGTGTGATAAGATATGAAACATGTAAAATGATATTTAGGTGATTTATTATTGTTGGTGTTTTGCCAAGAGCTATAAAAGGTATTTATTTTCTAGCGAAATGGTTTGAATATCATATATCATATATTAGATCTGAGTACATATTTTAGATGGATGCCTGTGATTTGGAAAAGACCAGAATTGGAATTAGATTCATGTGTTTTATAAATATATTTCTTGTGTTTTATATAAACGTTTTTTCCTACATTGGGATATCATATCTTTCTTGTGTTTTATTATTGGATCTTTATTTTTGGATCTAAATTCTTTGCTAGCCCGTGATTTACTTTTAGATAAAGGATTTGTTCTAAACTCTGGTATGTGTCAGTGTTTTGCACTTTAGATATGTATATTGGATCTAGATTCATAACCTTCCTACGATTGGATTTGTATCCCTGATTCTTGGCTGCGTTTGCAGTAGATCATTAAAACTTAAACATTAATATTTTGTAAATGGAGTAATTGTTCCTTGCATGGATTCTAAAGTTTATCATTGGAACTGAAGCATTAATATTTTTGCAAATGGAGGAATTTTTCATTGTCATGTTCATATCTTTGCAAAAGGTTGAGTTTCCAATGCGGAATTAATATTTGGATAATAAATATGTATAGAATCTGGGGTCTGCATGAGTAATTTTTGTTGATTTTAGTTATACTCCTTAATGGAAAATAGTTTCATACATTATAATAAGCATGAAAGGAATGTGATAGTAGATAGTAGAATATTAAGGCCGTACTAGTTAAGGGAAGGTCCTCATCTTAGTATATGAATATCCTACTAGATAGTTTATGAGATTACCCTCTTGAATATAATAGGTGTTGATGCCCAATTTTGTCATCATTATGGGTTGTTAAAATGCTCTGTTGGCATTACTTTTGTCAAATTTTTACATACTTATTTGCATTCAGACCATCAATTAAACCTAGGTATGAATGCATTTGAATATCACACAAGTCTTGCTTAATTTTCATTATTTTATGGTTTTATTAACAATCATGTGACATTTTTATATGTTCTTGGCATATAGACTTTCTTTTGTGGGCTATGCGTGTTCATACTAAAGATGCCCAGCTGCATTCAGGCCGTCATACAACCCTCCATTCATACTTGCCGGTTCGTTGGTTGGAATATTTCAGGGCACTAAAAGCAAAACAGTTCCATGGGTTCTGTTGGCCACGCGTCCCTTATGGTGCGAGATCCCTCATTCTAGAAGATTCAGTATCCTTCTTGCCAACTTGACATGAATTCTCTGACCACGTCAAAGGAGATCAACATACCAGCTACTCGCGAGAGGAGAACCAACTCCCACAAAATTAGGCAGACAGCCTGTGCGTTGTTGTGAACCATTCTACAGTCGTTTCCTCAACAGTAAGAATTCCTATTATTAGAAAGGTCGACCACTGAAAGGGTCGACCTTCTCCTCTATTGTAAAACTATAAAAAGAAATCTTCTGACGAGAGTTAGGAGCTAGTCGTAGGCATAAAAACTCTGCAAAAATCTATTCCAAGTTTAATAAAATTCTATTTCCGCTGTGGATGTATGTCTTTATCTGCTGTGAGTGACTAATTGACTTAGACGCAGCCTTTGATTGTTGAGAAGGGCCCCTTAACAACCAGAGGTCTTCCATGTGTATATTTTTGTTATTTCCTTCTACAGATGAGTAGTTCTTGTTTTCAATTTTTGTATGTAATTCGATTTTCCTGTAGTTGATGTTTTTTTGTCTCCTGTAATGTATATTTTCTATTGTTAATATAATCTATGTTTTGTTGTTAAAATAGTTTATATTTTCAGAATTTAGAGTGACCGATCATGCATAGTTCCTTTCAGCCTTTCTTTCAGTTTATTTTATAGTTTTACATTTGCAATTAGCTAGAGCTTAATTAGTTTAATGTTTCAGGATTAGCTTATAGTTAGGTTCAACTCTGTTAATTCTTCTGTAGATGTAGATTAGCATAGTTGCTCTTCTGTTATTTGAATTGCTAAATAGTTTAGTTACTATCTTTTATGCACTATAGCCTCATATGCATAAACCAACTGATGTCAGGATCATTTAGGTTGCTTATTTTGTAATTTACATTGTTTTTCTCCATCTGGATTGTCTTTCTATACTGTCATCCGGACTGTCATTCAGACTTTAATATTTATTGCTTTGTTTTTATGCTTGTTTAAAATTCAGTTTTTCAATTTTTCCAATTGTATTATTTTATGTAGTTAACTAGCAGTCATATATACAAATAGGGTCGTATTTTGAATAACATAAATTATTCGTTAAGCTCCATAACTATTCTGATATTTCATTTCTTTTTGCCTAAGTTCTCTTTTTGAATTATGTTTCTTTTATCTCCGATTTCTTAATTTATTACTGCTTTAGAAATTGTCAATTTTAGTCCTAGTTTAATTTACTTCATTCTTATTTAGATTGATTTTAATATTAAACTTGTTAATTTCATTATCTAAAGAGTACATTAGCTCTTTATGTTTTGATCATCATTTCCAGTTCAAGCATAGGATCTGTTCTCCTTATTCTGTAGTTGATGATGATGTTCATATGATAGGATTTGATTCAGAAATAAAATATCTTTATTAACTTTTCTACTTGCTTCTAGATTACATTTTCCAAGTCATTTTCAATATGCTTAGATTTCCTTAAAACTTGTGTTGATCAGTACACTTCATAGGATAACATAATTGTTTCCATGTTTCTGATTTCAAAATAGTCATTAAAAATATATGTCATTGGTTTCTTGATTAATCGATCAATTTATAATAATATCTTATTTCCAATCAGTCTTACATAATACAACTAGAGTCATTTACTTATGAATAAAGAATAGATTACAATGTTTACAATCACTTGTAATTGGACACTTTTTAGCTGACATATATTTGTATAAGTTAAATTATATTTACTCCCATTCAGTTTGCTTGTTACTTTTGAGATTCATTTTGGTACACCTTCTCGAGTTCCTATCACATTTGATGTATATCCTCAAAATCCTCAAGGTGAATGGAATTAGATAATTCAGCTTAGTTTTGACTATTTGTTAAATGCATGTATAGTTTAACTATTGAGTTTCTTAGGTATATTAAGTAGTTGTAATATTGCCTCAGATAATATATTTTATTTTCTTCATATAGTTAGGATTCTGAACTTGTTCATAGACTTTCTAATTCCTCGATTAGAAGTTGAATAATTGATTAATAGGTTTCACTATAAAGAGTAGTTTACTTTTGATCAAGTATTGATTCTTACAGTAGTATTGTTTATATCTTTTCAATTATTGTTCATAGAGTAGAGTAGTATAGATTAATAGTAGTGTGATCTATTGGTTTCGGTTAAGTCTAATTACCTTAGTAGTTGTATTTATAAAGTTTGACTTAGTTTTTCCTTTTGAAAGATCTTTTGATATTTTCTTTATTAAAATATTTATACGATATCCTAGGTACCCTTCTACCTTAGCATATATTTTGTGTCAAATCCAAGTTTATGAACCTCGGTCGATAACTAAATATTTGGTTAATTCATTAAGACAATAAAACACCCAACATTTTGGCATTGTTGACGGGGAGTTGTTTTGTAAGGTAGAATAGGTAGAATTTCCCTATGAAGTTTAGTATAGGATGGTAGCGGGGGAGTGGTAATATGAGAGGTAAGAACCCGCGCATCTGTTGTAATAGGATCCCCCAAACCTAGCAATAACAATAGTATTGTTGTTTTTCATTTAGTTTAGTGTTTCATGAATAGACCTTGAGATTCGAAAGCTAGATACGTTATAACTAGCTATCAAAACTCTGTTAAAAACATACTAACCCTTATGGGGGGCGTGCCACCCCAACCAATAAATCAGCTGAAAGGTATTAGAAGACACACATAGGAAGTATTTCTTCTTGGATACCTAAAGGAGGAGACCTAGAACGTATAGAAATCCTTGCAGGAAGTTATAAAGACCCCATTCCTGAAGAAGTTCAAGAGGGTCAGTCGTTGGAAACCATTAACCCTCCACTAGTACGAAAGCTTAATGCTACATCTTTTTCACTAGTAGGGGATCTGAACTTTGTCAATTTCATTGATCCTGCATAGGTAAAATATCTATTTGGAATCTCAATAAATAAAGTTGTTTCATAGATTGAGACATCTACAGTAGAACCTACCCTCCCTATAGAACCTAATAAACATGCGGCTGACAACTTCTCTCAAAACGACATTTTCAAGATACAATAGCTTGGAGACGAGATCTTAGAAGATTATCTTGAAAGTTTTAATTATGTATTACACAAGTCTAAATACAATGAACTTCGAGAATATGCAATATGAACACTCTTCCTTAAAGGGATCTCAAAAGACCTGGTAGAAACCCTTAATCTCATGGCATCTGGTGATGTCTCTCACAAAACCTTTGCACAAATTTGTGATATGTGTAGAAATTACTCTAGAAGTAATGGAAAATTTGGGAGAAATCTTCGGGAACCCTACATTAGAAATCCAAAAGCAAATACCTATAGTTATGGTGGAGTTGTAATGATAGAATTAGGAAACCTATTGGAAATATTCAAAACTGATATCTTAGGAGAAATGGGTTATCAACTAGATTCTTTACAAGATAAGAAGAGGAAAGAAGAAGAGCGTGCAACAATGATCATTTTCCATCCAATATGCAGGACTAAGCATCCCCAACGGGAATTCCCATTGAACAATATCTTCGTTTGTCACATTTTCATGTAGGATCATAGAACAGAAAATTGCCCATCGTTTCCTGAGTTACAAGCCATATATAAGAGTGGGTACATTGGTGAAACATCTAGGAGGAATTGACAACCTAGATACCAACCAACATATCATAATTTTTCACCACAACCCCCACCCTATTATCATCCCCACCAACAACCTCAATAATGGAACACTTCAAGTTGGCAGAACTAGCCATCCTAGTACTCTCCTCCTCCTCCTCATTTTGCTCAGCATCAATATTCACCACAGGGATGGAAGGGACAAGCATATTCCCCATCACCACCTTTCTCTTCACCTAATCATCCTTATCCTCAACACCCACCCAATATCCAACAATTTTTTCCTGGGTTTGTGCCTCCAATTTCGATTATTTCACAACAACCTCATCATTTCCAAAATGCAATTCCCCCACGACCTACATTTACCCGCACAACTGATACCTAACCCAAACAATAAGCCAAATCAATCTCTCAACAACATTGAGTTGCAAACTCTTCCATCCTATGTTATTTCAACTACACCTATGCACGAGATCCAATTACGATCTGGAAGTGTCATGAATGACAAACCCAAGTCATCATTCGTCATTCATGAGGAGGATGAAGAAGAAGAATATCCCAATGAAGTCATGAATGACATTATTTTAAAAGATGTGTATATTTCAAAAATTCCAGTGCATACCCATCCTAAGCAAGAACCAACTCAGGAATGAAAAACCCCTCTATTTTCAAAACAACTAGCGATAGAATAACCTTTGATTCATCCCGAGTATGATATTTTAAAATGAACTAAAAAGTGTCCATGTCAAAATTCCTCTATTACAGGATATCAAGGATATACCAATTTACAGCAAGGTAATAAAGGATATCTGCATTAAATGACCAGGAAAGAAACAAAAATACCCCCCGCCCCCCCACAATTCATGTTATAGGAGAGATGTATTAGTGTATGACATACCAGACTAGAATTGAAAAAGATACAAATCCAGGGAGCCCAGTAGTAACTGTTATTGTAAATAATATTTCCATAGAAAAAATGCTTATTGATCTAGGGTCTGCTATTAATATGATGACCACCACAGTTTTAGAAACTTTACAGTTGGGACAGTTTCTTCGACCTACTCCTAAAATCCTAGAACTAGTAGACCGCACCACGGTAAAGCCTATTGGATTTCTAGATGACATTATTGTGTCCGTAGCTTCATGGTAATACCCTGTTTATTTCATGGTAGTAGAATCAAAGGATCCTTCTAAAGGACATCCTATTATCCTGGGAAGACCATGACTAGCTACTGCTAATGCCTTTATAAGATGTAGGGATGGGGAAATGACCATTTCTAATGGGTTGTCTACGCAGAAACTCATTTTATACCCCCCAACACAAGAAGTAACTGAAAACTTGTGTTGGTTAGATTGTTATTTTTGGGATGAATATTTAGAATACTTTTCCCTTTCTAGTGATTACTCCTAGGCACTTCAGGAGCAGACTACTAAGAATGTGTTAAATCAATTTGTTTCTTCAACAACTTGTATAGATTTCCCTCAGTCTTTTGCTCAATTCGATCAATTTTTTGGACATGAGTTTCAAGAAAATTTGGACCTCTCAACATTTGTGGATACACCATGTTTCTTTGCAATTGAAGAGCATAGAGGGTCTTATATCATACCTTATGAAGTTAGCCCTGTATAATTTCTACACATAAATGCGGGGTTAAGTGAAAACCAACAAGAGAAGGTCCTCTAGGTCCTTAGAATTCAAGCTGTAGCATTTTCATGGGAGTACACTGATATGAAGCGTCTACACCTTGGCACTTGTATTCACCATATTTACATGGATGTGAGAATACCCCCTATAAGGCAGCCTCAAAGGAGGATGAATCCTGTTTAAAGGACATAGTTAAAGAGGAGTTACAAAAAATTCTCAATGCTGGTTTCATCTACCCAATCTCAGACATTAAATGGGTGTCTCATCTAGTGGTAGTCCCAAAGAAAGTCACTAGGAGATGGCATATTTTTTTTTACTTCTGAGAGCTGAATAAGGATACTCTTATAGACTATTTTCCCTTGCCCTTTATCGACCAAGTGATAGATACCCTGTCCAACAAACAATACTTTTCTTTTCTCGACGGGTATAGTGGAAACAATCAGATATTGATAACACCTGAGGATAAGGATAGGACTAATTTTACTTGCCCCTGGGGGCCATATTCCTATAGAGCTTTTCCATTTGGCCTATGTGACGCACCTACCACTTTTCAGCGATCGGTGTTAAGATTTTTTGCTGATCTTATACATGAATACGTAGAAGTGTACATGGATGATTTTACAACCTATGGTGATACCTTTCAGGAGGCTCTTGATAATCTTGACAAGGTCTTAATCCGATGTCAAGAGACAAACCTAGCCCTTAGCCCTTAGCCATATTTCTAAAATTTCTTGGGTTGACAATGACATTTTTCGTACTAGCCCAGATATTATTATCAGATGATGCTTATGTGAGGATGAGATGAAATAAATATTCCACGCATGCCATTATGGTCCATGTGACGGGCACTTTTCTGACTATTGATGTATTTGTAACTTCAGAAGCTATTCATTTGTATATTTTATATATTGTATTTCATTGATCCCCAATGTTCCTATCAGGCGAATCATTAATGTAATCAATTCATGTAAAGTCATAGAGGTTAACCATCTTTTGTAAGTTAGGGGCAAAGTCCCCATAGTTGAGGGGCACTAGGGTTATTAGACTCTCCTAGAGAAGTCGTCCCTGGTAAATAATTGTCAAGTCATAAACTAGTATAAATAGAGGGTGATCCTCTTTATTTGAAACACACACACACACACACTCAACTATAGCGCATCAGTGAGACAAGAGGAGCTTGCACAAGTGAGTGAGAGAATAATTGTCCGGAGATTATTTTTTTGTCTTTGGGTTTTACTTTTGCCATTAGTGCTCATTCTATCTCTGAGGAAGTTGCAATGTTTTCTCCTTTATGGTTTCCCAGAGGAAAACTCTTTGTATATCCTTTCTCTTATGATTATTGATGTGCATGTTATTCTCTCAGATAAGATTCTAAGATCATATTGCTTAAAGGATAAAAATATAACATGGTATCAGAGCTAACCTGAGAAGAAGACATTGTACAGCTGCAGAAGTTATGGATTCTTACTTTTTGGGTCTCTATCCATAATCTATCAGCAAAAAGAGGCTAGGCTAACTCTCCATTGAAGGGTGCATCTTTCTGTCGACGTAGAATTTGATTATGAGCATTTTTAGTTTTTGACCTACCACTACATTGGGAAATTAGGGCTTTCAAAGAAGTGTAATTTCTGAGTGATCCCAACATAGGATTTCTCTCCTCATCAAAATCAAAGTTTAGAGACCAATATCTAAGTTTTTGGTTGGGTAAAACACCGAGAAAGTCAAACCCTAATTTGACCCCAGACCTGAAAGCCCTAAAATATGAAAACTAATAATTTTGGTATATGCTATATATCTTGAGATTGGAGAAGGCCCAAGAGACGAAACGTTTATAAGCCGAAGATAAATTCCTGATGTAGCCTTTGTAAAAGTTTCAGCCTCAGATTCATAATATTATAGGAGATATGATTCCTCCAAATCAGGGATCCATCCTATCCTAGGATTCATCCCTAAACAGGACACCTTGGGAGAATTTCTATATCTCTGGCTACCAAGGTCCAAATGAAATTTGGCATAGTTTTCTAGATAGGGCACAAAATGTACTTTCTATGATAAAATATTTAGACCCCAAAGGTGAAACAATGACATGTGCTAGTCTGTACAAGTTTGCTTTGTTGAACACTCTTGAAATAAGTCACCTTGGGAAAACTCTCATAAGTACCAATCGGTAAAACCAATTCTGATCAAATCTACGGTGTTGGAAAGAGGAAAAACAAGGATACCTCAGGGTGATATTTTAGACACAGAGGAATAGTACTTTAAGATATATTGCAGAAACAATATTAGTCAATTATGTAGAAGAAATTGAAGAAAACTAGGGCATTAGATATTTTGTATTTCTAATCACAGTTTTAGGAAAATGAGGATTTTTCTCAGCTCACCTTGAGTAGGCCCATATTTCTATCCAATCAGATTTAAAAGATTCCAATCTTTGAAAAATAGGGTTTCTCTAACAACCCCTAGATTAGCTAGATACAGAACCAAGACGGACACCTCAAATTGGTAAGATCTAATATTTTGCTATTTACGTTTGAGGTTCTCATTTCAAAATGACTAACCACACCAGCTTGATGACAAGCTTGGTGAAGTTAACAACTTCTAAGCATGGAAGTATAGGATCTCATTGGTTCTTGAAGAAAATGAATTGGACATCTGCATAAGTGGAGAGGTTTCAGTTCTAGCGGGAGATGCCGCTAAAGCCTTACACAAGAATAAATTGGTCTAGGCCAAGAGGATCACCTTATACCACAAATGTCTTCCCTAAAGACATCTAAAGAGATGTTTGATTCCTTAACTAAGCTATTTGAAGGGAAGAATATAAATCAGAAGAAGTATAGGAACTCTGTGATCCTTGAAGAAATTGACTTAGATCAGTATTTTAGTAAAGAATTTATAAGAGATAGAGGAAGATGAGGCTAAGGATAGAGCCAAGAGAATCATTGCAGATTATATTAAAATATCATATCATTCCTCATGTGTCATCCTTGAAAACACCAAAACGAAGTGTTCGTTTCTATGACGAAGCAATCAAAGAAGAGCAAGATATTGTTATAACCACCCTCAATGTCCTCCCAGGATCATGGAATTCATTCATTTGAGGAATGTGTGCCAGAAGGAATTGATTACCTTCAGCAGACTCTAGGAAGAGTGCACACAAGAAGAAGCTCGACTCATAATAAGAGAAAATAATATGGGAGCAACTGAACATCAAGCTCTCATGATTCAAGGAATATCCCTCAAGCGATGAGGAATACGAAGGACTCAACTCTTGAAGAACCTCTTATCCATCTTAGTATTTGGATAATAAATTATGTTGTTATAAATGAAGAATATGATGAAGCTGAAGCCTCAAGAAGGAGTCTACCCATTAAACAAATAAAGATAAGAAATTCAATTGTCATTTCATGATATTATTTGGTTATGCATTTGTTCAAATTCAGTTGATGTATTATGCATGATAAAATGTTTGCATTAATGACAGTATACTACTAATATGCATGTGATGGCTAAGTAGCCCATAGTGCTATACAACTCTCCATTGCTACTTATCTAGACTGAAACCTCTTTGCTGGCATATTGGATTAGTGCACAATCTAAATGATGTCATGGTAGAGATGGAAAGAATCTAGAAAGTTTTTGTAAGATATGGATGAATGTTGTATTGGATAAAATAGGTGCATGATTATATATTTATGCATAAAGAATTTTCCATTATGAATATGCCTTATGAAATTTTTCTAACCATACAACTAATGCATTTGACTTGCAGGAAAGATCGTGTACCATCACCTACAAGAAAATAAGGATGAGACTTGTTCTGAAGAACAAGTGATGACAATTCAAGGAATAATACAAGATGAAGAATAATCTCACGATAATTTCAAAGAAAGAAAGAGGTCTCAGACATAGTTCTATTGTGTGACACTGTTGAGCGACATCATTGATGCAGAACCTTCTAGCTATGAAGAAGTAGTCAAGAAGAAAGGGAAGGAGAGTACCAGTTCAAAAAGAATGATATTTAGGATGTGGTAAATAGACCTGAAAGGAAGTCTGTAGTGTCTTCCATATGGATCTACAAGATCCAACATGTAGTAGGTGGTGTTAACACCTGTATTTTACAAAAAGATGCAAGACCGATGGGAGGTAAGATTTTATTGATTAAATACTTTGGGCTAAGGATGTAGTACAAAAGGGGGGCTTGATAATCTAAAGAGTAGCCTAGTCGGAAAAAGTCCTGAACCATGGTCTAACGGAGAAGCAAATCGATGGTTTATATCCTTTCTGCCATCCAGAACATGTAAACAAGATAAGGGAATTTCAGGCCTCTAACAGCCTGCACACATCAAAGGTTTTAACATTGCTCAGAGCCGATCTACGGCCCATGTCAAAATTCGATGGCTGGAAGTGCAAGGTGGATAAGGAAATGATGGATCAGCAGAATCGCATATAGCCCTCCTGATCCTACAGACGAGGATTGAAAGCAGCATTGATCGACGGACTTGTTGGTTTCCGGAAAGGTAACGTGCACGCGCGATAACCTTTAGACCACCCAGCGGAAATGGATACGTGCTGCTCGATCCGACGGTCGGAGATCGCAGGAGGATGGATCGACGACGGAAAATGATTCCGGATTGGAGACTTGCGCACCCAATAAACCCCCAGCACCCGGCGGAATATGGTACGTGGCGCAAGATCGGACTGTTGTTGAACGCCTGGCGTCCCATCGACGGCCGAGAAGAATTCTGGAAGAAGAACTAGCGCGGAAGATAATTCCGGATTACCCGGCGGAATCCGGTACGTGGCACTTGATATGACGGTGTAGGAACGACGACGGATCACATCAACGGACGAGGGTGATTCCGCTGAGCAAATTTGCTTGGCGGATTAAGATGGAAGAGCCCAGCGGAATCGGTAGGCGAAGCATGATCCGACGGCCCACCCGCGAAGGCAAAACTGATCGACGGCTGTACATGACTCCGGAGCTCGAAGTTGCAGGACGGTTAAAGTAAGGAGGCTCAGCGGAAAGGGACATGTGGCATGTGATCCAAAGGCCAGGAATTCACGTAGAAGAGATCGACGGTCAGAAATGAACCCAGAAGAGAAAGATGCGCGAGGGTTAGAGACAAGTAGTGGTCGCGGAAATAAATGCCTCCCACGTGTCAAATTCGGGTGGTCCTATAAAGGAAAAATTGACATCTTCCGTGATTATTTTATTTCTCGGGACCCGGCGAAAAGGACCTGTCGATTTGGGCGCTTCCAGTTGTCAAGTACCAAGGCGCATTGCAAGCACACGCCTTCACAGTGAGCCAGGTAGGACCTCAATTCCTGTAATTTCTTCACCCCATTGATAGTATAAATTGAGAAATGGACCAACAGAGTGAAGCTTCTATGTCTGGTCGGGTCCCGGACGAAAGAGAAGAGTTCCTGGTAGACAGACACAGAGGTGTCTATGACCCTTTCCTGTCTACAGGAAGTGTAGCTGGCAGTAAAGATAGATTGTGGTCCTGTTTTTTACGAGGAAATGATGTTTTAAATGTATGTAAGTCCTTTTTATATTTTTTCGCCCTGGAACAAACCCTCCACTTCCCTGAATTTTCCAAGTGGTGTGCGGCGAATTACTCCCCTGCTCAGAGAGTCATAGTAAGTCCGTCTGTGTCTAGGATTTTATGTAGAATTGATGCTGCAGTAGTTAGAGAAAATCTTAATCTTCCCGAGGACTATCCCAGAAACCGTGAGTCCGTGAATGAAGCCATCCTTGCTGATTTTTTCCGAAGTTGTCCCATTGATGCTCGCTCTCGATTCCTGTCAAGAATCCTGAAAGAAGGTCAGTCCCTGGAAAATCTTTCCGTACCTTACCCCTTGCATGTTTTTAGATCTGAGGTGCAGTTAGTGATGTCTTTGGTCTGTCAGGTGTTGGACCTAGATGACAATTGTCATATAGGTCATGTTATCCTTGGTTTCCTTCTAAAAGTCAATTCTGTAAGTCCCAAATCCCAGTCAGCCCCTATACTTAATTTGGACGAGTATCTAGCAGAGGCAATCCACCTCTACCTGACTGAGTTTCCTAAAGTCCAGTTTTTCAGATTCCAAACACATTTGCTCCATATGTTAATATGCTCCAATGTTACCGAATTAAGGTTCTCGAGTACTCTATCCTCTTCTGATTTGCCAGCGCAAATCCACCTGACCAAATTCGCCAATTCGGTCATGTCCGAAATATACAGGTTGCTGTTCGATGGAGAATTGCCCAGGGTTTCCGACGAGATGAAATATTTAATGCAGTCTTCACCCGAAGGGAGGGTAGGAGACTGGTTCTTGTACAAAGATTTCACGGTTCTGAGAGTATATGGTTATACTGGTCAGCCCTACAGGTTGCCTTCTTTTCTAACTCCAAGAATTTTTGCGTTGGAGTTTATGAGACAGAGGTTGTTATCAGAAGAAGAGAACTTCGGTGCTTTCAGGAAGTCTTTAAGTATTAAATTTCCTTTTAAAGTCGGCCCTTTCATTTTTAAAGGAAAAGGTGCCCTGACATGTATAGAAAGGTTGATGGAACCCATGGATTTTGTTAAAGATGTAAATATGAATTATGATCCATACCAGGTAATTTCGTTAAGAAAACAGGCAAATAGAAACAAGCCGTTTGAACATCAGGCCATACCAGGATTATCTGAGATAGCTAATTTGCTCACATGTGCTGACGAGTCCCATGTTGAAATAAAGGAAAATCCTGCATCTCATTTAGAGATCCAGATCACAGAAGGTGTCAGCGTTGCTGCCAAGAGAAGTTTGGCCGAAGCGGAGAATATGGAAATAGATGAGCAAACATCCCATAAGAAGGCGAAGCTGCTCAGTGGAAATGAGATCGTGGAGAAAGGGGTGTCAGGAGCTGCCAAAAAAGTTGCTTTGGTTCCCCTAAAGACAGTACAGGTTAGTCAATTTTCCTTTAAAGGTTCAGAAGATGATAGTAACAGTTTAGAATCCGGTTCCCTGTTCAGATCGAGAGAAGAGCTCAGAACCAGCTACCTGGAGAAAAGGAAGCAATCCTTGGAAGAAACAAGAAATTTGCTTCCAAAGGTAAGGAACCTGCAGAGTTCTAAAACGTCTCTAGTCTCGGCTAGAGATGCAGAGAAAAATACTTTCAAGATGGCTGTAGGAAACGACAAAAGAATGTCCGAAATAGAGATCCGTCTGGATAGGATAAGTACTCCAGACAACATACAATTACATAAGCAAACAAGCGACATTCTTTATTCGGACCTGTTGCAGGCTATGATGAAGATCAGCAAATTGGAGGCGTTGGTTGACAAGTTAGAAATCCAAGTGAGACACGAGAAAGTGGAGAATAAGGCGAATGTTGTTCAGCTAAAGAAACTACAGGCAGACATCGTTGGTTCAGACAACACCCAAGCTGTGAAGAGATTGTTGGAAGAAAAGGACAATGCCCTGCAAGTTCTGAAGAAGAAGTTGAAGATGCCAGGCTCGAAACATGTCCAGTCAGCTGAATTTCTAGCCCTCCAAGAGGAGAAAGATAGACTCTATCAGGAAATGATGGAGCTCAAAGGGAAGGCTGGAGAGCTACAAGAGGAAAGGGATGGGTGGAGTGCCGAGAGGGAAGAACTACTGTCCCAAATTGCAGAGCTGAAGAAAGAGCAGAATGAAGAAAAGGAGATCATGGACGAGCTAATAAACCAGACCCCTACCGGTGACGACCTATCCATTGTAGCTATCCGAAAGCCATTTGCTGATTATTTTGCCGATGACCTGTTGGATTCTATGTCCCAGGTAAGTTTGAAGGAGGAGACTATTAAGGAGTTGCAAGCCGAAAGTGAGAAGGTGAAATCCGAGTTAGCCAGGATTAGTGAAAGCAGAACGCAACTCTTGCAGGACAAGAGCCAATTACAACAGAAGGTTGAGGAATTAAAAGAGAAATGTATCGGGAAGGGCCCCCTCCAGGGGGCAAAGCATATCATTTGGGACACCATAAGTATTGAGGTCACTAAGTTCAGGCACTACCTTGTTTACATTGATGATTTGTGTGGATTAATAGATGCAGCTCAGCAAAGATTAAAAGTGGTAAACGAACACATGGAGAAGAGGCCACTCATTACAGCCCAAAATACCCTGGATTTCCTGAATTCATTAACATATCAAAAATTGTATGACTTGGGTATAAAGGACAGAGTCTCAATAGTCCTGTCTGCAAAGAAAATTATTCACAAGCACCAGTTAATGAAGATGGTTCAGGATAAATCCGAAGAATTAATGGTACAAGTCAACAGGTTCAAAAGGGAGTTCGAAGGGCTGATCGACGACGGGCTGCCTTGCTTCTGGAACGAGAAGGGTCGAATGCTATCTCAGGAACATTATAATAATCTGATTGTCAGGGCTCGTATGGACCATTCCAAGTTTAATGAGTTATAGAAGAGCCTGTCTGGACAAACCATTGTGGACGTGCTATCTGAAGATTTCAAGGTCCTGCAAAAGTTTAGGGCTATCAGAAACAGGTTGCCTAAGAAGTCCTATGAAGCCTACATGGAACTCGAGGTAGCCATCCGGGAGATGATGGAAAGCGACACCCCAAGTGTCGAGCAATGGAGGGATGTAGAGCGGCTGGGGAAAACAAAGCTTAATCTTTCTCAGTAGGGACAGGTGGCATATACCGAAGAGCTGATGAAGCAGGGAAGTGGAGCTGTATGGCCAAGTTTGTTACTCAGTTGATGTGATACTCTATGATCTGTTAGGAATGGAGTTGTAACAACTTCCTAGTGGTGTAGGAAATTAGTTACAAATTCTAATTTACGCTGGTCATTCTGTTGTTCATCTGCAGGGGGCAGACTTATTATTTGATCTATATATTTGTATCTTTTGATGAGATGGGGGTTGGATCCCATCAAGTGAGTTGCTGGTTTGGAAAGACATATCTGTTTTGAGAAATAAAGTGAATGCATGAGAAGTTTCCTATCAGAGATTCATGTGTCATTGATATTGCAGTCTGTGCCATTTCCCTTATGTGCTTGTTATTTCCTTTGTGTAACACTCCATTTTGTTCTTCTTTCGTATCTGGAATGCAGTGTTGAATGAGTAGAATTCATATGTCTATGCTCTATTCATTATTTCAGATATTATACGATTTTTCTGCTAAAATTGATATGGAATTCGTCTTAGACGCTCTGTATTGATGGACTGTTTTCTCATCTCTTCCTTTACACCCAGATCAAACTTAACGACTGTAATGATGTGATTATCTTGCATTTGGTAGTTCTCGTGTGTGTATCTTTATGATCTTTTACCTGTATATGACTCCATGCCCAATGGATATGTGAATGGTTCAGCCAAATGAATGAATGCTTAAATATTGTTTATCATTTGATTTTGTGAGATTTGTGTTGAGAGATCCCTCTCTGGGAGAGAAATATCAGTATCTTCCTAAAGTGGTTTTGCTGTTACCTCGGGGTGTGCTTCCTACAACCTGAGTACATTCCGAGTGCTAACAAACTGGCGCCGTTGCCGGGGACGAAAGTGCATATTTGCCCCGGGAGAACGACAAAGATTAAGAGAGATTTCTGTGGGCAAACAGGAATTTCCGAAACATAAGGAGGTTGTACATTTGCCCTGGCGACTTCACTGTGAAATTGTTTCAAGAACGACATTCTGGCTTCAAGGAGACATACACGAGGTAATTACGACACTGAAGTCTTGAAAGGTTTTGAGAATCCAGAAAAGTTGTTTAAAAGAAAGAATAAAGAACAGGTAGATTTTCCTTTGTTTGGCCCCTCATCATCATCAGATTGTCATACCGATTCAGAAGAGGGAGTCAGTGCTGTGCATACCTTGTTGAGAACTAGATCTGAATCCGACCTTAGTAACCCCGAACTCAAATCACATAGGAGAGAATCCCATCTGTTTGGTTCCATCTGGAGGGACTTGCGAAAAACATCTGAAGCCCAAACATCTGCTCCTGTACGTTCTCAGAATACTTCAGTTCTGGTAAACCCACCCAGACCAATGGCCGCTAGGTTTGCCCCCTTACATTTGCCTGCTGTTTTACATGACCTTCCCCAAAATTATTCTCAGAGAATCTCTTTGTTTGATGGGGAGGGTGATGTGACTGCAAAACATCATGTGGCTAAGTTCGAGGACTTTATCGACTTGGAGGAAGTAGATTATCCTGATGTCACAATGAGGTTATTGCCCAAAGTCTGTCTGGGGAAGCCAAGAAGTGGTTCAAAGACTTGCCTAATGGATCTATAGTAAATTTTCAGGCATTTCAAAATGCTTTTCTGGATAGGTGGGATGATAAACAAAACCCTCTGCAGCTTTTGTCCCAGTACAATGGTCTCAAGAAGGGGGGCTTTGAATCTGTTCATGAGTTTTCAAGTAGGTTCATGTGAGCTTACAATTCTATCCCAGAAGATATAAAACCTTCCCCTGCAGCTGCTAAACTGCATTATGCTGGAGCTTTTGACAACGATTTTGCTTTCTCCTTGCGGGAAAGGAAGTCGGCAACCCTTGCCGCCATGTTTACTGATGCCCTAGAAGTGGAAGCAAACATGATGGCTAGTGGAAAGATGAAGCACAGAGATGTGGACAGGAGAAGGAAAGAAGAAAATGCACCTTCCACCTCATCTTCTGCTGCAGACGTTAAGTTTGAGATGATGTTGAAAACTATGGAGAAGTTGATGGACAAGCTAACCATGGACCCTAGACCTTTCAACAGAGAGCAAGGAGATCCCCAGATCAGAAATCCGAATTTCAGAAGGCCCAATCCTCCTGCTCCCCCCCAGAATAGACCAAGGGACCAGAGGAATCCAAGAAACCAAGAAGAACAGCCCATCCGCCCACCTTTCCCTGAAAATTATGTGGGTGATGAAGAAGATCCACCGGAAAATGAGATCCACCTATTTGGGGAATAGGATTTAGAAATATATCTCACTGAGGAGGAGCATAATATGTTTGCTCAGCAAGATGTAAATGAAGAATTTGACAATGAGATATATCAAAGAGGATATCTGCATGCGATGGATGATGTCCAGAGGAAAATGAGGTTGAGAAATAGAGATGTCCCTATAAATAAAGGGAAAGCAAACCCAAATCATCCTTCCTCTAGTTTTATGAATGCAGAAAAGGGAAAGGAGCAGCAGAAAGAAACTTCTATGAATAAAGAATTTGAAAATGATGTACAGCAGGACAAAGTGATGAAAAAGGCGACTCCGGTTGAGGTAGAAAAGATTAGTGCTGGTTTTAACCTGCAAAATGAGCTGTCTAAACTGAAGGTCTCTGTTCCATTTAATGAGTTATTGAGAAACACTGAATACAGAGATACTATTTCAAAAATGGTCAAAGACCAAGGTGAAGGGCAGTCTGACATTTTAAATGTGAGTGATGATAATCCTGCTATATCATTTGGGTCAAAAGCTGAAAATTTAGAAGGTGAAGAAGTCCCTCCTTTATATATGAGTTTAAATGTGCATGACAAGGTGGTCCACAATGCTATGTTAGACTCCGAGGCGTCGCATAATTTGATGCCTAAAGGAGTGGTGGAGAGTCTAGGATTGGAGGTGACAAGACCCTACAAGGATCTGTACTCTTTTGATTCCAAGAAGGTAAAATGCCTGGGACTAATTAAGGACATGGTGGTAACCCTGAACAAACTCCCTTCTAAGACCATAGTCATGGATGTAGTAGTGGCAGACATCCCACCCAAATTTGGGGTATTGCTATCAAGATCTTGGACTTCCAAATTGAAAGGCAGCTTGCAGATGGACATGTCATACGCTACCATCCCAGTCCCTGATGGGAGCAGAAGACTGTATAGCGAGAAAAGAACCCCTTACGTGGTGAGCAGTCGAGATAAGCCTGAGGTTCACCACATATATGCTGTAGATACTGATCTTGGATCCTCTATTTTATTTAATGATGCTACCCCTCATGATTTAGAAGCTGCATTGCAAGAGAAACCCGAAGAGCAGGGGAAGTACGAGGTGAATAAAGAAGAAGAAGTTTTGGAACAGCAAGCCCTGGAAGCAAAGAAGAAAAAAGAAGGCCAATGGATCATGTATTTTGATGGATCTGTGGCGAAGGTTGGTGCTGGAGCTGGTGTCTACATTATTTCCCCTATTTATGATTTCAAAGCTTTGTCATACAAATTACTTTTTGAGTGCAATAATAATGTAGCAGAGTATGAGGCCCTGTTGTTGGGGTTACATGCTTTGAAAGGTCTGGGGGCTCAGAGGGTCAAGATCTTGGGAGATTCCGAGTTGGTGATAAATCAGGTAAATGAGAGTTATCAGACTAAGCATCCTCAGATGAGGGCTTACAGAAATGAAGTATGGGATATGCTTGGCAACTTCTTTACAGAGTATGTAATTCAGGTGGTTCCCAGGGTTGACAATATGGTGGCTGATTCTTTAGCAGTAGCCGCTGGGAAATTCGAAACTCCAATGACTAGTCAAAAGGAGTACCAGGTGGAGGTTTTGAACAGACCTTCTATTCCTGACAACTACAAATACTAGCAGGTGTTTGAAGATGACATGCAGATCAGGAGGTTCCTAGAACTTTCAGGAGAGTTTGTAAATACCCACTGTGATAATGAGAATGATAACGATGAAGCCCATGAAAATGATAGAGAAGACGAAACAGGGGAAGATGATACTGAGAAATTGAGGAAAACTCTGGGTGGTAAGGATATTATCCAGCTGAAGAGCAATTTCATACCCAGAGGCCTGATCCCTTTATAAAGGCTTTTTGATCAAAATGATGTAGCCAAGAATCCCAAAGTAAGACCTATTGGTGATGCAGTCGAAGACAAAAATATTGGCTCCGAAGAGAATCCTAAAATCATCAAACTATCCAAGAAGCTGCCTGAAAGGGAGAAAGAGGAGTATGTAAAGTTGATGAAAAGGTACACTGATGTGTTTGCTTGGAGCTATGAAGACCTAAAAGAATATGATACTTCTATCATACAGCACACTATTCCTATAAAGCCTGGAGAGAGGACTTTTAAACAAAAACTCAGGAGGATCAACCCTAAATTGCTTCCTATCATTGAAAAGGAAATCAAGAAGTTATTTGAGGCCAAGATCATTGTAACGCTCAGATTTTCCAAGTGGGTTGCTAATTTGGTCCCGGTCAGGAAGAAGAGCGGAGAGATAAGGCTGTGTATAGATTTCCGCAATTTGAATAAGGTCTCCATGAAAGACAACTATCCTCTACCTAAGATGGACCACATGCTGCAGCAAGTGGTGGGAGCTGAGAGGATATCCATGTTAGATGGCTTTTCTGGATATAATCAGATAAAAGTGCTACCAGAGGATCAGGAGAAGACTGCCTTTACCACACCATGGGGCACTTTTATGTATGCTAAG
>LPNX010780072.1:37299-71160 GCA_001517045.1 Pseudotsuga menziesii
AAAAAAACATACATAAATGATATGCTCGCAAAAGACAGAAAGATGAGATTTTGAGAGTCGCTATGCAGAGTTGAGAGACAGGCACCTGGTCTACGAGTTCTTTGATACCTCGCGGGGAGGATATCATCCCCAGATGAAGCCAGCTGTTAACACCTGATTTTACAAAAAGATGCAAGACCGATGGGAGGTAAGATTTTATTGATTAAATACTTTGGGCTAAGGATGTAGTACAAAAGGGGGGCTTGATAATCTAAAGAGTAGCCTAGTCGGAAAAAGTCCTGAACCATGGTCTAACGGAGAAGCAAATCGATGGTTTATATCCTTTCCGCCATCCAGAACATGTAAACAAGATAAGGGACTTTCAGGCCTCTGACAGCCTGCACACATCAAAGGTTTTAACATTGCTCAGAGCCGATCTATGGCCCATGTCGAAATTCGATGGCTGGAAGTGCAAGGTGGATAAGGAAATGATGGATCAGCGGAATCGCATATAGCCCTCCTGATCCTACGGACGAGGATTGAAAGCAGCATTGATCGATGGACTTGTTGGTTTCCGGAAAGGTAACGTGCACGCGTGATAACCTTTAGACCACCTAGCGGAAATGGATACGTGCTGCTCGATCCGATGGTTGGAGATCGCAGGAGGATGGATCGACGACGGAAAATGATTCCGGGTTGGAGACTTGCGCACCCAATAAACCCCCAGCACCCGGTGGAATATGGTACGTGGCGCAAGATCGGACCGTTGTTGAACGCCTGGCGTCCCATCGACGGCCGAGAAGAATTCCGGAAGAAGAACTAGCGCGAAAGATAATTCCGGATTACCCGGCGGAATCCGGTACGTGGCACTTGATCTGATGGTGTAGGAATGACGACGGATCACATCAACGGACGAGGGTGATTCCGCTGAGCAAAGTTGCTTGGCGGATTAAGATGGAAGAGCCCAGGGGAATCGGTAGGCGAAGCATGATCCGACGGCCCACCCGCGAAGGCAAAACTGATCGACGGCTGCAGATGACTCCGGAGCCCAAAGTTGCACGACGGTTAAAGTAAGGAGGCTCAGCGGAAAGGGACATCTGGCATGTGATCCAAAGGCTGGGAATTCACGCAGAAGAGATCGATGGACAGAAATGAACCCGGAAGAGAAAGATGCGCGAGGGTTAGAGACAAGTAGTGGTCGCGGACATAAATGCCTCCCACGTGTCAAATCCGGGTGGTCCTATAAAGGCAAAATTGACATCTTCCGTGATTATTTTATTTCTCGGGACCTGGCGAAAAGGACCTGTCGATTTGGGCTCTTCCAGTTGTCAAGTACCAAGGCGCATTCCGAGCACACGCCTTCACAGTGAGCCAGGTAGGACCTCAATTCCTGTAATTTCTTCACCCCATTGATAGTATAAATTGAGAAATGGACCAGCAGAGTGAAGCTTCTGTGTCTGGTCGGGTCCCGGACGAAAGAGAAGAGTTCCTGGTAGACAGACACAGAGGTGTCTACGACCCTTTCCTGTCTACAGGAAGTGTAGCTGGCAGTAAAGATAGATTGTGGTCCTGTTTTTTACGAGGAAATGATGTTTTAAATGTATGTAAGTCCTTTTTATATTTTTTCACCCTGGAACAAACCCTCCACTTCCCTGAATTTGCCGAGTGGTGCGCGGCGAATTACTCCCCCGCTCAGAGAGTCATAGTAAGTTAGTCTGCGTCTAGGATTTTATGTAGAATTGATGCTGCAGTAGTTAGAGAAAATCTTAATCTTCCCGAGGACTATCCCAGAAACTGTGAGTCCGTGAATGAAGCCATCCTTGCTGAGTTTTTCCGAAGTTGTCCCATTGATGCTCGCTCTCGATTCCTGTCAAGCATCCTGAAAGAAGGTCAGTCCCTGGAAAATATTTTCGTACCTTACCCCTTGCATGTTTTTAGAGCTGAGGTGCAGTTAGTGATGTATTTGGTCTGTCAGGTGTTGGGCCTAGATGACGATTGTCATATAGGTCATGTTATCCATGGTTTCCTTCTAAAAGTCAATTCTGTAAGTCCCGAATCCCAGTCAGCCCCTATACTTAATTTAGAAGAGTATCTAGCAGAGGCAATCCACCTCCATATGTTAATATGCTCCAATGTTACCGAATTAAGGTTCTCGAGTACTCTATCGTCTTCTGATTTGCCAGTGCAAATCCACCTGACCAAATTCGCCAATTCGGTCGGTCATGTCCGAATTATACAGGTTGTTGTTCGATGGAGAATTGCCCAGGGTTTTCGACGAGATGAAATATTTAATGCAGTCTTCACCCGAAGGGAGGGTAGGAGACTAGTTCTTGTACAAAGATTTCACGGTTCTGAGAGTATATGGTTATACTGGTCAGCCCTACAGGTTGCCTTCTTTTCTAACTCCAAGAATTTTTGCGTTGGAGTTTATGAGACAGAGGTTGTTATCAGAAGAAGAGCACTTCGGTGCTTTCAGGAAGTCTTTAATTATTAAATTTCCTTTTAAAGTCGGCCCTTTCATTTTTAAAGGCAAAGGTGCCCTGACATGTATAGAAAGGTTGATGGAACCCATGGATTTTGTTAAAGATGTAAATATGAATTATGATCCATACCAGGTAATTTCGTTAAGAAAACAGGCAAACAGAAACAAGCCGTTTGAACATCAGGACATACCAGGATTATCTGAGATAGCTAATTTACTCACATGTGCTGACGAGTCCCATGTTGAAATAAAAGAAAATCCTGCATCTCATTTAGAGATCCAGATCACAGAAGGTGTCAGCGTTGCTGCCAAGAGAAGTTTGGCCGAAGCATAGAATATGGAAATAGACGAGCAAACATCCCATAAGAAGGAGAAGCTGCTCAGTGGAAATGCGATCGTGGAGAAAGGGGTGTCAGGAGCTGCCAAAAAAGTTGCTTTGGTTCCCCTAAAGACAGTACAGGTTAGTCAATTTTCCTTTAAAGGTTCAGAAGATGATAGTAACAGTTTAGAATCCGGTTCCCTCTTTAGATCAAGAGAAGAGCTCAGAACGAGCTACCTGGAGAAAAGGAAGCAATCCCTGAAATAAACAAGAAATTTGCTTCCAAAGGTAAGGAACCTGCAGAGTTCTAAAACGTCTCTAGTCTCGGCTAGAGACGCGGAGAAAAATACTTTCAAGATGGATGTAGGAAACGACAAAAGAATGTCCGAAATAGAGATCCGTCTGGATAGGATAAGTACTCCAGACAAGATACAATTACATAAGCAAACAAGCGACATTTTTTATTCGGACCTGTTGCAGGCTATGATGAAGATCAGCAAATTGGAGGCGTTGGTTGACAAGTTAGAAATCCAAGTGAGACACGAGAAAGTGGAGAATAAGGCGAATGTTGTTCAGCTAAAGAAACTACAGGCAGACATCGCTGGTTCAGACAACACCCAAGCTGTGAAGAGATTGTTGGAAGAAAAGGACAATGCCCTGCAAGTTCTGAAGAAGAAGTTGAAGATGCCAGGCTTGGAACATGTCCAGTCAGCTGAATTGCTAGCCCTCCAAGAGGAGAAAATAGACTCTATCAGGAAATGATGGAGCTCAAAGGGAAGGCTGGAGAGCTACAAGAGGAAAGGGATGGGTGGAATGCCGAGAGGGAAGAACTACTGTCCCAAATTGCAGAGCTGAAGAAAGAGCAGAATGAAGAAAAGGAGATCATGGACGAGCTAATAAACTAGACCCCTACCGGTGACGACCTATCCATTGTAGCTATCCGAAAGCCATTTGCTGATTGTTCTGCCGATGACCTGTTGGAGTCTATGTCCCAGGTAAGTTTGAAGGAGGAGACTATTAAGGAGTTGCAAGCCGAAAGTGAGAAGGTGAAAGCCGAGTTAGCCAGGATTAGTGAAAGCAGAACGCAGCTCTTGCAGGACAAGAGCCAATTACAATAGAAGGTTGAGGAATTAAAAGAGAAATGTATCGGGAAGGGCCCCCTCCAGGGGGCAAAGCATATCATTTGGGACACCATAAGTATTGAGGTCACTAAGTTCAGGCACTACCTTGTTTACATTGATGATTTGTGTGGATTAATAGATGCAGCTCAGCAAAGATTAAAAGTGGTAAATGAACACATGGCGAAGAGGCCACTCATTACAGCCCAAAATACCCTGGATTTCCTGAATTCATTAACATATCAAAAATTGCATGAGTTGGGTATAAAGGACAGAGTCTCAATAGTCCTGTCTGCAAAGAAAATTATTCACAAGCACCATTTAATGAAGATGGTTCAGGATAAATCCAAAGAATTAATGGTACAAGTCAACAGGTTCAAAAGGGAGTTCGAAGGGCTGATCGACGACGGGCTACCTTGCTTCTGGAACGAGAAGGGTCGAATGCTGTCTCAGGAACATTATAATAATCTGATTGTCAGGGCTCATATGGACCATTCCAAGTTTAATGAGTTAGAGAAGAGCCTGTCTGGACAAACCATTGTGGACGTGCTATCTGAAGATTTCAAGGTCCTGCAAAAGTTTACGGCTATCAGAAACAGGTTGCCTAAGAAGTCCTACGAAGCCTACATGGAACTCGAGGTAGCCATCCGGGAGATGATGGAAAGCGACACCCCAAGTGTCGAGCAATGGAGGGCTGTAGAGCGGCTGGGGAAAACAAAGCTCAATCTTTCTCAGTAGGGACAGGTGGCATATACTGAAGAGCTGATGAAGCAGGGACGTGGAGCTGTATGGCCAAGTTTGTTACTCAGTTGATGTGATACTCTATGATCTGTTAGGAATGGAGTTGTAACAACTTCCTAGTGGTGTAGGAAATTAGTTACAAACTCTAATTTACGCTGGTCATTCTGTTGTTCATCTGCTGGGGGCAGACTTATTATTTGATCTATATATTTGTATCTTTTGATGAGATGGGGGTTGGATCCCATCAAGTGAGTTGCTGGTTTGGAAAGACATATCTGTTTTGAGAAATAAAGTGAATGCATGAGAAGTTTCCTATCAGAGATTCATGTGTCATTGATATTGTAGTCTGTGCCATTTCCCTTATGTGCTTGTTATTTCCTTTGTGTAACACTCCATTTTGTTCTTCTTTCGTATCTGGAATGCAGTGTTGAATGAGTAGAATTCATATGTCTATGCTCTATTCATTATTTCAGATATTATATGATTTTTCTGCTAAAATTGATATGGAATTCGTCTTAGACGCTCTGTATTGATGGACTGTTTTCTCATCTCTTCCTTTACACCCAGATCAAACTTAACGACTGTAATGATGTGATTATCTTGCCTTTGGTTGATGCTATGATGTATCGTCAGATGATAGGTTCCTTAATGTACTTGACGTATACGAGACCAGATATTTGATTTGCTATGAACACATTGATCCAGCTCCTTATGGATCCGAGACATGTTCACCTAATTCTTTCAAAGCATGGAGTGAGGTACCTAAAGGGAACAGTTGATTATGGGCTCAAATATGAACCAAATCAGAAGATTAACATGGAGGGTTATGTCGGTTCATATTGGGCAGGAAGTGCCATTGATAGGAAGATCACTTTGGGGTGCTGCTTCAGTATGGGATTAGGTGTGATCTCTTGGTCTAGCAAGAAGTAGTCCTGCATAAAACTAAGTACAGTTGAGGAAAAATATGTTGCCACTTGCTCGGCTACTTGGTAGATAGGAGCAGTGAAGCTCCGGTTTGTGATCCATAGAGAGATGATCTATATTGATATCTCTCAAAAGAGGGAGTGATTATAGCATAGTTAGTGAGACAGGTTGTATGAGCATAAAATACCAGCAAAGCTCGTAGGTTTCTCAGACATAAACATTCTTGTAGGTTTTCCTCGGATGTAATTAGTACTAGCGAAGCTCGTAGGTTATACTTAGATGTAATCATCCCTGATGTGATTCTATGCTAGAAATGGCCAGAGGGAAGTTTGAGTACTTCAGGTAGAAGCTTGGTGTTCTCCAAATCGAGGTTTCTTCCAAGGGGAAGTGATGAGTCCATGTTCTCTTCTAACATGGTTGTGGGATGTGTTCCCCACATGGTAAGATATAAGTGCAGAGCACTTCTAACATGGTTGTGGGATGTGTCCCCACATGGTCAGATGTAAGTGTGGATCCCTTTTGACATGGTGGCAGGTTGGGCCTACCATGGTCAGATATAAGTGCTAAGCCTTTTGGACATGGTAGTAGGTTGGGCCTCCCATGGTAAGATGTAAATGTAGATCCTTTCCTCGGATGGTAGATGGTGTGTCCTACCATTCTCTTGGATGTAAGTGCTAGGCCTTTCTGAGATGGTGGCAGGCTGGGTATCCCATGGTCATATGTAAGCGTTGGGCCTTTTTGACATGGTGGTAGGCTGGGCCTCCCATGGTCAGATATAAGTGTTCAGATCTACATCCATTATGAAAAAGGGTTGGCTCTCTAGAACTACATCCAACATGAAAAAGGGATGGCTTTGTAGGGGAAATCCTTACAAGAGGCAAGGTGCTGCATCCAGTATGAAAAAGGACTAGCTCTGTAGGGGAAATCCTTACAAGAGGCAAGGTGCTACATCTAGTATGAAAAAGGACCAGCTTGTAGGGGAGATCCTTGCAAGAGGCAAGGTGCTACATCTAGCATGAAAAAATACTGGCTATGTAGGGAAAATCCTTGAAAGAAGAAAGGTGCTGCATCCAGTATGAAAAAGGACTGGATCTATAGGGGAATTCCTTGCAAAGAAAAGACAGTACATCCAACAGGAAAAATGGATGGCTCTATTGATGAAGACCTACCTGGAGGCTAGACCTACAACCAGCATGAAAAATGGTTGGATTTGTGGAAAATCCTATGAGGAGAAGAATTGAGAGATAGCACCATTTGCTCGAGATAGCGGGAGAAGTGATGATGATGATGATCCAGTGATGATCCAAATTTGATGATGATCTAGTGATGATGATGATCCAATGATGATCTAGTTTGATGATGATCCAGTGATGATCCAGCTTTGGTGATGATCCAGTGATGAATACTTGCGTTGATGAATTGCGTTAAGAGAATACCTTCCTAGTTAAGAGGGAGTGTTGATGTATTTGTAGCTTCAGAATGTATTAACTTGTATATTTTATATAATGTATTTCATTGAACCCCTATGTTCCTATTGAGAGAATCATTAATGTAATCAAGTCATGTAAAGTCATAGAGTTTAACCCTCCTTTGTAAGTCGGGGAAAATTGCCCACATTTGAGGGACACTAGGGTTATTAAACTCTCCTCGAGAAGTTGGCCCTGGTAAGTAATTGTCAATTCAAAAACTAGTATAAATAGAGAGTGAGCCTCTCTATTTGAAACACACACACACTCAACTATAGCACATGAGAGAGAGAAGAGGAGCTCGTACAAGTGACAGAGAGAAAAGCTATCATAGATAATCTTTTTGCCTTTGGGTTTTACTTTTGCCATTGGTTCTCATTCTATCTCTGAGGAAGTTGCTGGGTTTTCTCCTTTATGGTTTCCGCGAGGAAAACTCTTTGTGTCTCTTGTCTCTTGTGATTATTGTTGTGCATGTTATTCTCTCAGATAAGATCCTAAGATCATATTGCTTAAACAATAAAAATTCAACACTGACAAGTGGACAACATACAAAGTGTTGCATTTTGGATATTACTGGCCAACCATTTTCAAGGATGCTACCAAGTATGTTAGAGGATATGGAAGTTGCCAAATAATGGATAAACCTACATCATCTGACGAGATTCCCTTACAGCCTTAGGTTATGATTGAGCCTTTTGAGAAATGGGCTCTTTATTTTGTAGGGCCAATCTCTCCCATGCCCTCCAAAAAGAAGTATATCTTGGTTTGCACGGACTATGTCACCAAATGGGTAGAAGCTAAATCCTTGTTTCGAGCCATAGAGAAATATGTGGTAGAATTTATATATGAAGATATATTTACTCGGTTCGGTGTTCCTAAGGAAATTATCACTGACTAGGGTTCTCAATTCACCTCTAAATTGATGAAATAACTTACCACAAAGTATGGCATCCGACATTGTAAGTCCTCGCCTTACCTCCCATAGGCTAATGGCCAAGTAGAGTTGACCAACAAGGTATTGGAAGCTATCTTAACCAAAACCATTCAACGACATCATAAGGACTAGGTAGATAGACTGCTAGAGGCCTTGTGGTCCTATTGGATAACATGGATAAACACCACTGGACATACATCTTATGAGCTGATATATGGGAAACAAGTTCTTTTACCTATTGAATTCCAAGTTAATAATTTTCCTTTGGTTGTGCAGTTAGGCATGGATTTGGAAGAGGCATAGAAATAGTGAGTTTTACAGATTAATGAGTTAGATGATATTAGACAAAATGCACTCCAAAGAACAATGTTGATACAAAATCAACGAAAAAAATAAAATGATAAATTTGTTAAACCAAAGCAATTTAATATCAAGGATTGAACATTACTATTTGACTCAAGGTATAAAAATTTCAAAGGAAAATTAACTGCCCATTGGATGGGTCCATATGAGGTAGTTACAGCTTTTGATAATGGGTTCGTAGAAATTAAGACAATTGATGGTTCACAAATTTCCTTGATTTTAAATGGACATAGACTTAGAATTTATCATCAACCAATATCCAAACAAGAATTTGTGCAGAATGCCTTATAACAGAAGGGGATGAAGTTGGTTGAAGAGGAAGTCATTCCTCCTTCTCCTAGTTCTTAAATTATTTTGAGTTATCTTCATTTGTATATATTTAGATATACTTTTTTTTCTTCAAATAAATAAAATTCATTTCTAACAAGGTGACTGCATTTATACAGGAAATTCATTCTTATGATTAGCTTATGGAATTTTGTCAATTAAAACAAGAAGACTCTTTTACTTTCCCTAATTTTGATAAATTTCATATGACTTTTATTTGCATATATGTTTTTGTTGTGAATAAATTTGAATAATCTAACAAGTGGTTTTGCAGTTTGATTACAGGAACCTTATTTCTATAATCAACTCATGAAATATTATGTGAAAGGGAAGTGCTCTAAAAAACTCGTAATGCATCCTAACTCCTTCTCTTTTGACTATTGTTGAATTGAAATCTATAGTAAACAGTTAAAGTGTTCTTTATATCATTTCTAACCACTTTCTTCTATGATTCTTTTTTTATCAATTTCATTTTTGTTCTTTTATATATGGTATTTGATTCAAACATGCACATTTCTGATTTATCATTAGAACAATTGCTTAAGACCTACTCTAATCATCATGTTTTTCAAAATTATATCTTACACCTATGGCTACTAGTCCATCCTAGACTCATTATCAAAACTTGTCTCTTAATCATTCGTTAAAAAGGTAGCCTAAGAGTGAGTGATATTTATACTTGCGGGGAACATTATTGATCTTTTATGAAGAAGATAGAATGAAAGGTCAAGGAACAACTTTACATTATTCTCTTTTGACATGATCTATAATTCAGGCTATTATAAAGAAAGTTACTTATAAGGTTCACTCTAAAAATTTGAATTGTGTGTTTAGCAAGCTTAGAACGCTCTAGCACCAACCGGCTTCCACATACTAAAATAATTATACGAAGAAAAACCGTCATGGTATTGAATAGGCTTGCTGGCAGAGGGTCCATGCCAGGTAAGATATTAAACAATGAAGCTTGATAAATGCAAGTAAACCCATTGGGGTACTGAACAGGATCTCTCGTAGCGGGGCTATGCTTGCATGGTACCAATATAAACCCATCGGGGTACTGAAAAGGCCTGCTGATAGTGGGGAAATATCGGGTAAAAGAGATTGGTTAATGCATTACTATACACATGACTCATCTTAAAAAAAAACTAAGTACACAAATACATGTCTAAACTAATTACTAATATTGTCATTGGATAATGGCTGTAACTTGAACTTGGACCCCTTCATCTAATTCAACCAATACCTAGGATATGGCTATCCTAGAAATGGGACCCATAACTATATAAATCTCACAAACTTCAGGGTGAACTTTAACTATCTTATTTGGATGACAAGAGATTATTAAAATGAGTCAAAGTTGATTGGTTTTCCCCATGAAATTCTCACATCAATTACACTATTATTGTTTATATGGTCTTCATAAGCATTTTTATTTTTGATGAATTTGCATGTATGAATAATCTCCATTGATTAGTTTTTCTTTCTTACAAAAATAACAACATTTTAAAATTATTTGTTAAACTATTAATTGGAAATATTTTAATATCAATTAGTTTTTCTTTGATGGCTTGAGGACACACCATATTTTTGGTTTGGGGGAGGGTTAGAACTGTATTTACTTTCTGATTATGTATAAAAAGATTCATTTATCTATGACAAAATGATAGGTGTTTTCAGGATAATGCAAGTAGTAGAAGATTGTTCCAATCCATGATGAATAAAGAAGAGCACAACTGAAGTTTCAAGAAATCTGGTTTACATCATCCTTTTGTGTGTTGGCAGCCCAGAAAAATTCACTGCATAATCAACAACACTCAAATCTAGCAAAGCACATTTTGTATAGAGGGTCCATATGAAGGATCAAAGGAAGGGTCGAATGCCGATCCGAATCAAGTTCTAAATGATGATCCAAATGAAACCTTAATATTATAACAACATGATTAAATAAGTCAAGGTGTTAATTTCTTTTAGTTTTAAATATGGGAAAAGAGTTTAATTAACTAAACCATACCTATGACTATTAGATCTCATTATTATGCTCATAAAAACACTACGATTTGATTGGGACTCACCTCGACCTTATCCAATGAATCGTTTAACCCCATCTTGATATGATATGATTTCCAGGATCTTTTTGATTATTATTACCCTTACCCTCTCATCAAGTCATATGCAGAAATCGTTAGGTGTTATGTCATTCTATTAATTAAATTCATTATGACTTTTAAATGCATTTTATAAATCCCATAATGAATAATTCATAACCATACAAAATAATCATTAGGGAACATGATTCAAAGTACTGAACCATAGCATGACTGCTCAAGCATGCAAAATCACGATCTCACGATCGTTCAAGATGCCCAAAAATATCGAGTTTTAAAATCATGACCCTTACCCTTGTTTTTACTTACCTTCGTCCTCGTGGAGCCATCTATATGCCATTCCTTTATATCCTTTGCAAACCCATGCACTTTTTCCTCTACTTAACAATGCCTAGCTGCATCGAGCCTGAGAGTTATCAGGACTTGTTCCAGATTTTAGAGTTCCAAGAATGTCGGGAGATCTTCTTTTGAGTAGGGTGGAACCCGTTCCTCCACCTTCTATAGGGATACGATGAGGAAATTTCACTGTTATTCACAAAAGGGTTCGATGGTAAGGTGGCCATTGTTGGCTACCTCACCTTTCGAGTGACCAAAGAGTCCATTTCAATAGCTACCAAGCTTCTGAGGGAAGGCGCTCGTTGGCTCAAACATCTTTTCCTCCCTTGGTCATTCCATGATTTCGTTCTCAAGCTAGATTATCAGCATGTTGCGGGTACAAAAGGGTTTCAAAGAGAATGGTTCAAGACTAAATAACTTATTCCTTTTTCCATTATCATTTGCCTCATAACTATCGAAGGTAAGTTCAATGTGTTTAAAGCTTCCCATTTCCGATTATTGACACATTTTTTCAATAAACAGTTTGTTAATTTTTTGTTGTATTTCCTTAAGAGCTTGGAGAAGATGTCGAACTAGGTCAGGAAAAATACGATCAACCCTATGGGTAGTCTCTACCACCATAGTCTTGTCAATCTCTTGGTCATTCATCAGTTGAAGGAGAGGGTCCAAACCCAGGAAAATTTTGTATTTAAGGTATTGAACCCTCATCCAAATTCTCAAAAGCATCCTCGACACACCCATGACCATGAACCAAACAAGACCCCTCCCAAAGGAAATAAAACCACTAAAGTAGTGCATATTGATGAAGATACTTCAGGAGCAAGTCAGCATGGCCATTCACCCACCTCTGTCGACCCTGTGACCACTGAATTTCCATATTTTCTGCAAATCCCCACCAAGAATTAGAAGGAAAACTGCGTTCAGACCACCATTCAGCCTATCCCTTAGTACATTCATCCAGATAGTTCGATTGACCATGTGGATGAACCTATTTATGACTTGCCCCTTCTTACACTTGATAGCATCTTACCCAAGTTGCTTAAAGAGTCTGCTCTTGAGCTCGTTTCAGCATCTCCTCAAGGCATGGGTCCTGAAGAACAAGTACCTTCTATTGAACTTGAAGCACCATCCAAAAATTTGAGTCCTCCTTAAGACTATGAGTGCCCTATAGAGCCATTTACTCTGAATCAGTAGATAATAGATCGACTGAATCAAGAGTTAGCACAGTCAACAAGCCAAAATAAAAAAAAATATGCCAAGATGATTGCTGATCTTCATCAAGAAAACACAAATCTATGTCTTCAATTCAAGGCCATCGAAGATCTCAATAAGGCCATAAACTCTTCGCGTGACTCTCGTTAGGAGAGGCACAACATTCTGAAGGCACAAGCCAGAAAGTTGAAATTCAAATTTACCATTCCCTTTGCTAATTCGAAGGCAGTTGCTACCACAGGTCAACCTTTTTCCTAACTTCCTCTTTGTTTTGCTCAATGGGACCTGGCATCTTTCCAATTTGGGGGAGTGTTGATGGCCGATTTTTCATCCATTTTTGTTGTTAAAATTCTATGTCAGCATTACTTTTTTCATTTTTGGGCATAGTTCTTTCCATTTAGACCATCAATTAAACGAGGGTATGAATGTATTTGAATATCACACAAGTCTTGGTTAATTTTCATTATTTTATGGTTTTATTAACAATCATGTGACATTTTTAGATGTGCTTGGCATATAGACTTTGTATTGCAGCCTATGTTTTCAAATGGACCTCCACTCAGTCGCGCGTTCACGTCTAAGACGTCCAACTGCATTCAGACCGTCATACAACCCTCTGTTCATACCCACGAGTTCATTGGCTGGAATATTTCGGGGAACTAAAAGGAAAATAGTTCCATGGGTTCTATTGGTCGCATGTCCCATATGGTGCGATATCCCTTGCTCTATAATATTCGGGCTCGTGCTCGCTTAGCTCAACACCGCATTCTCTGCCCAAATCAAAGGAGATCAACACACCAGCTGCTCGCACGAGGAGAACCAATGCCCAAGATATCAGGTAGACGGCCTGTGCGTTGTCGTGAACCATTCTGCAGTCATTTCCTCAGCATTTAAGACAGCCTATTATTAAAGTGGTCGACCACTGAAAGGGTCGACTTTCTCTTCTATTGTAAAACTATAAAAAGACGTTTCTCGACGAGAGTTAGGAGCTAGTCGTAGGCATAGAAACTTTGCAAAACTCTGTTCCAAGTTTAATAAAATTCTATTTCAGCTGTGGATTTATGTTTTGATCTTCTGTGAGAGATTGATTGACTTAGATGCAACCCCAGAATGATGAGAAGGTCCCCTCAACAACCAAAGGTCTTCCATGTGTATATTTATGTTATTTCCTTCTACAGATAAGTAGTTTTTGTTTTCAATCTTTTTATGTAATTCGATTTCTCTGTAGTTGATGTTGTTTTGTTTCCTTTAATGTATATTTTCTATTGTTAATATAATCTATGTTTTTCTGTTAAAATATTTTATATTTTCAAAATTTAGAGTGACCGGTCGTGCATAGTTCCTTTCAGCCTTTTTTTCAATTTGTTTTCTAGTTTTACATTTGCAATTAGCTAGAGCTTAATTAGTTTAATGTTTCAGGCTTAGCTCATAGTTAGGTTCAACTTTGTTAATTCTTTTGTAGCTTTAGACTAGCTTCGCTTACCTTTTACTTGTTTTATTATACAATAGAAAATAATTTCTCTCCTTAGATGTAGATTAACGTAGTTTCTGTTCTCTTATTTCAATTGCTAAATAGTCATAGTTACTATCTTTTCTGCACTATAGCCTCATATGCATAAAACAACTGATGTCACTATCATTTAGGTTTCTAATTTCATAATTTACATTGTTTTTTGCCATTTGGACTGTCTTTCTATACTGTCATCCGGACTTTCATTCGGACTTTAATATTTCCTGCTTTTTTATGCTTTTTAAAGTTCAGTTTTTCATGTTTTCGAATTGTATTATTTTCTGTAGTTAACTAGTAGTCATATATATAATTAGGACCTTATTTCGAACCAAATAAAGTATCTACTAAGCTCCATAACTATTCTTAGCTTTCATTTCTTTTTGTCTAAGTTCACTTTTTAAATTGTGTTTCTTTTATCTCTGATTTCTTAATTTATTACTGCTTTAGAAGTTGTCAATTTCAGTCCTATTTTAATTTACTTCATTCTTATTTAGATTGATTTTAATATTAAACTTGTTAATTCCATTCTCTAAAGAGTACATTAGTTCTTTATGGTTTGATCATCATTTCTAGTTCAAGCATAGGACCTATTCTTCTTATATTCTGTAGTTGATGATGATGTTCATAGGATAGGATTTGATTCAGAAATAAAATATATGTATTAACTTTTCTACTTGCTTCTAGATTATATTTTCCAAATCATTTCCCATATGCTTATATTTCCTTAAAACTTGTGTTGATCAGTACACTTCATAAGATAGCATAATTGTTTGCATGTTTTCGATTTCAGAATAGCCATTAGAAATATATGTCCTTGGTTTCTTGATTAATAGATCAATTGATAATAATATCTTATTTCCAATCAATATTAAGTAATACAACTAGAGTCATTTACTTCTGAATAAAAATAGATCACAATGTTTACAATCACTTGTAATTGGACACTTTTTATCTTACATATCTTTGTAGAGGTTAAATTAGATTTACTCCCATTTAGTTTTCTCGTTACCTTTGAGAGTCATTTCGATACACCTTCTCGAGTTCCTATCACATTTGATGCATATCCTCAGAATCCTCAAGGGGAATGGAATTAGATAATTTAGCTTAGTTTTGTGTATTTGTTAAATGCATGTATAGTTTAACTATTGAATTTTTTAGGTATATTAAGTAGTTGTAATCTTGCCTCAGATAATATAATTTCTTCTCTTCATATAGTTAGGATTCTAAACTTGTTCATCGACTTTCTAATTCCTAGATTAGAAGCTAAATAATTGATCAGTATGTTTCATTATAAAGAGTAGTTTACTTTCGATCAAGTCTTATTTCTTAGAGTGGTATGTTTTATATATTTTAACTTATTGTTCATAGAGTAGAGTAGTATAGATTGATACTACTCTAATCTATTGGTTTTGGTCAAGTCTAATTAACTTAGTAGTTGTATTTCTAAAATTTGACTCGTTTTTTTCATTTTAAAAGATCTTTCGATTTTTTCTTCATTAAAATATTTATATGATATCCTGGGTACCCTTCTACCTTAGAATATATTTTGTGTCACTATCCAAGTTTACAAACCCTCGTCGATAATTAAATATTTGGTGAAATCATCAAGAAAAATAAAACACCCAACAATAGGTAACTTATAAATACTTTTTGGTATAAGTAAATTGGTAGGGAAAAGGTTGTTATAGAATAGTGGATACATTGCTTACTAATACACTCTTGAATTTTGGGTAGATAGTTGTATCCATTCATTTAAGTAATATTGTTGGCATGTCCTTTTTGTTTATGGTTAAAAAATTATGAGGGTTTAGTCATGAGTAACGATTAAAAATGTTATGACGACTAAGAATGCTAAGTCTCATAATCATAGGTAGACAAGGTATTTTATTTGGTTATAACACTATCTTAACTTGAAACTTTGAGAGTTTCTTCTCATAACCTTACCTTAATGGATTCGTCGCCCAACTAGGGAGTGGATTTAGACGGAAAAACATACATCAAATGAAGCCTATGGTTGGGAGGAAAGTCAGACAAAATTTCAGTCATACATGCTTAATTCATATTAGATCGTTATTTGTAATGGTTCACCTTGTTTATGAAATTTATTTGATCTTATTTTCAAGCTTATTATGAAACTTATGTTCTTATATTTATAATTTAATTTATAGCACTAATATGTAATTTGAGTTACATGACTTTAAGTGGTGGCTACAAAAAAAATGTGATGCAATGATGAAAAGCATTGGGATAACACTTGAAATACAAGTGTAGAGTAAATCAGTTGTATATGTGCACACTTTTTAAATTAGTTTTTTTTATCATCTAAAGAAAACTCTAATCTTGTTGCTTGCTCCACTTAGGACACTCATACCTCATGCCCGATAGTTGCGCCGAGGAGATCAAGTACAAATTATGGTATCTTAATATGGAGGTGTTAACCATAATCAAAGACAGGTTAATGTGTAACTGTTATCTCATTCAAAGGATAGTCGTGCGAATAATGTAATGGTTGAGCTTTATCGTAATATTCAATAATATTTTATTATGTAGATTTTCATCAGAATGATTATATTTTGTAGGTCTTAAAATAATGGTTATGATTAAGTAAACACTAACTTAAATTTATTTCATGTGATGAAATCTTTTAGAAAAAGAAATTCTATACTTCCCACCTCACGAAGTTATTTAGGTATTTGGGATATCTTAAAATGTCCCATGGACTCTACTTCCAAATAATGATCCTTGGTTTCCTAATGCCTTGAAATAATCACTGAGAACTCGAGCAATATTTTTTTATGTTTTACATCTAAATCTTGAAGGTGGAGCCATTCTTGTTGGTTTTCTTCGGGCCAATTAAATTCAACATATCGGCAATACTGGAACTATGGGTCGTTCAAAGAGGAGATTTGGGTAGGGTAACCATTTTTTAATTGAGCAAAGGGGGTTAGGCTCTTTATGTTATATGAAGGAGTTTCGAGCCTAGGATCGACCGGAATGATGGTTGACACACCGTTGCAGGAGAGTATTCAGTACATTAGGATGAGGCATCAATCCTTGAGCTCTAGTGACTACACCCCTTTGCATTCTAGGGTCTCTGTCCGCAATGTGGAGGACAATGTGAAGGACTACGATAGCGATGGAACAGAGCATTTGCATTTCACTTTGTCAACTTCGTACTTTAAAACTGTAGATTGATTGTTGTTAAAGGTAGAAAGCATTAACATCTTTCTTGCAAATTGAAATAAAAAGCATCTAATATTTTAACTATTGTACAAAGCTTAATGTTTCATTCAACAGTTGTGTTCCATTATTTTCTGGGAAGAAGCCAGATTTTGTTTCCTTCTATTTTAAAAATTATACATCTTACCATTTTGTTGCTAATTTTCAGGCTAAAATATCATCATAGATTTAAATGAAGGGTTTATAGTAGTATAATGTTGTATTCCTAGAAACAGTAAGACTCTGCGAGCAAGGTTATGTTCGATAATACAATTACAAATCCTATGAACGTACCGGAGAACATAGACTACTCTGCAGAGATAACCAAGAAAAATGATGCAGATAATCTCAAGAAATTATCTAATGGGACTCCTACATCTAGTTTACCTATTCCCAATTTTTCATCGAGTTGCGACAGATTGACTTCAAGGAACCTCTATTATGTTGAAATTCTAGAGTCACATCTCCGGATCTTGGACATTGTTATTTCAAATCCCCTAGAGTTTAATAATGGTTCCTCGACATGAGTAAAGTCCTTTTACGTTAATGGCCTTTGTTAAATGTTTATTTTTCAGGTCTGTGAGTTCTTTAGCAAGGAGTCATACCCCTACTCCAGGTTCATATCTAGCTCCATCATCTAGTGACTCTGCTAGGCGTGGTCCTAGTAATATATTAAACTAGTCCTTTATAGATGAAAAACTATTTCTAACAAATGTCAATTCTACTCATAAGAATTCAAAAACCATACTATGTCGTGTAAGGAGAACTCTAACTTTCACTGTAAGGAGAATTCTTGTAGTATTGACTTTGCTTTCTCTTTTTGTAAACTCTAGGTACATGCAACGGTTCTATTTGTTGGTGGACTCAATTACTTCCATTTACAAAGCATTCCAGCATTTTATTATACTAAAATAGATTCAAGGGGAGGAGTAGTTAAACAAGGAGGAAAATTTTGCACGTAACTGTAATCTTCCGGACCTTATTACCCATAAGAGATTGTTGTTGAAATTAGCAAAATTAATCATCAATAACATGAATTGCTAGGTTAAGTAATTATGGACTGATGTTGTGCAAGTCCAGGAAGCGAGGAGGCGAGCATGTTTGCATTCAAGGACTCAAACAAAATGTTAAACAGTCGCCAGTATAGCAAAAACATGGTTGGGATGGATTATGGATGCTATCTATACGGGTTGAGGAGTTCCACAAATATGTAAAAATATAAGATTTAAAAAACAGTTTTAAATACTTCACGAATTCCTATAACTTTAATACATAGATCCTGCCTGATATACACTTTTTGTTCCAGCTTCCTTTTTTAAAACCGTAGATGGACTGTTGTTAAAGGTAGAAAGCATTAAAATCTTCCTTGCAAATTGAAATAAAAATCCTGTAATATTTTAGCTATTGTACAAAGCGTAATGATTCATCCAACAGTTGTGTTCCATTATTTTATGGGAAGAATCCAAATTTTGTTTCCTTCTATTTGCAAATTATACATATTAAGTTGTTTTTTCCCTAATTTAAATTTCATCAAATATTTAAATGAAATTGTAGTCGCAGTCAATATTATGTATTGCATGAATCACATGCAGTATATGCAAGCATGAGGGGTATGTGGCTGCTCCTTCCGTTATATTCATCCCATTACATTATTTAGTTTTAAAACCTTTGATTCCATGATAATATTCCACTTACTATTATGAATATTTGCAGTCAAAAGGAGATGCAGTTGTTACACCAATATCCTCCTCATCAACAGGGGTTGTTGGAATTCTTGTTATCTGTTAGGCTTATAAGGAAGTTTCTGATGCCACCTCGCACAGTATGACTCAAGGCATGTATTGCATTTTCTGCTTAGAAACTTGAAGAATCACTTTACATTTTATAAATGCGTGAAAGTATTTCTTCTCAAGTATGTATTTCTTCTTATACATAGATGGGTTAGGTGTTTTTTCATAGTAGTCTATTTTTAATGGAAATAGTCAATGAAAATAAACCAAATTCTTAATATTAAAATTTGTAAATGACATGCTGTAATGATCAACTTCATTGTGCTTTAAATATAAAATTTCGGAATGCAGAAAATTCTTCGTATTTGTCTTCTCATTCCAATGCTTGAAGCATCAACTTAACCCTAGACACATGAGCCTCATACAACCAAAAGATTATGCGCTTAATATTTTATTTTTAAATAGAATGCCCACCTGAGCATTTTCATTTCATTTTTTACCCATAATATGTCGATTAACACATATTTTATGCAATTGCTAACCGATTAACAAATTTTATTATGCAATTCCTAGCCTAGGTAATTCTGCCTTACAATATTTACCTGCACCACTTTTACTCTAATTAACATCAAGATATAGGCTTGAAAATCAAATTTGTAATGTTATAGTTGATCCTCATCTTTTGATTTCCGATTTATGGTTTTAAATAATAGGTCTAAATGGTTTTATTCTGGAGAGGTGGTTGTGGATGTTAGCATTCAAGTGGCTCACGCAGCTCAGAAGAAGATGCAATGATAGGACACCAATACAATTTTAGTTATATCTTCGTTGACTCTTCTCAGCCACACAAGCCGCTATCATCAATCATCAATATATTGATGATGGCTTAAGCACAATAAGTGACCATTCTTGGTAACATTTTCATGATAAATTATACACACGTGAGGATAATAATATGGTGATAAGATTCTGACCAATTTTTTTTGGCCAGTTTTTTTTTAAATTTTAGTCATCCATGCTCCAAATTACATACACAAAATAAAAAATCCAAGATAAGTTTTAGTCGTCCATCCTCCAAATTAGATCAACAAAAACAAAATGAAAAATACGTATAAGTATGACTGAGGGATTCCAATTTGATGATAAAGGTAAAAAAATTCACTCATGCGTAGAGACAATACTTCACATTTTCTTCCTTTCATATCCATAATATCCCACTCGAGTTAGCATATTTTTCAAACAATTAGTGTGATCTTTTCCAATCAAAAGTTTGGATTCCATGAAGAAATATTAGTATTGTTGGTAATTAATTTGATCGCCAGCTCATTTCTTGAGCCTTTCCGAGTCATTAAGACGTAGTTATGGCTGATAGAACAACGAGCTACCTACAGTACGCAGCTTTAACTTCTGAGGCTTGCTGGCACCTCGTGGAATGCCAAAATTTTACTGAATTTTGTAATCATGTTTCAAGTCCGTTTTGAATGGATTTTCCGGTCATAAGCACATGAGATAAGATATTTCCGTCAACCGGAATGTAACTGATATAAATTTTTGTTTAATGAAAAGTTTAGTGAGCGGGTTCATTTCTGTTTTTGTTTTTACATTCTCTTGTATTCTGTGTGTGTCTCTGTTCTGTAATGCTACCTCCAGGCCTCGTGCCTTCACGTGGTATCAGAGCTTGAATGTGAGCTATGTCGTATGCCCACCCTCGTCCATTCTCCGCATACGCTTGGTTGCCTCGCTGCTGGTTTAGCATATTGAGACCCATCACAGAGAGCTCTCCTGGTTAAGGATTGAGCTGAGCATACGTTAGGGTTTTCGGTCCAAAAGAGCCGCGGAGGAGGCTGTAACAGTACTCTTGGTTGAAAGAGTCATCAGTTGTACACAAGAGAGACGCTGGTTGATAGAAGCCCCTGTTCATTCAAAAAAGAAGTCGTTTCTCCTGTTATCTCTTACAGAGCCGCTAGTAAGAGTTGAGCCATGTTTCTTGCTACCTTACAGCTCGATAATACACCACCGGTTTGAGCCATTGCTCTTGTCACTGCTACAAAGTTGCAAACCTTGGTTGCCGTCGTGCTTTTTGCTATTTATTCGTGTGGTCAAGAGCTGCACGTTTTCTTGCTGCAGAAGATTAAGTTGCTGGGAGAAGAGAGCAGAATAGCTACCATTGCTACAACGATAGAGCAATTCGTGAAAATTGAGTTTGCCCCTCAATTTGACGCCTTGGGGTCACCAGCTTCACGAGCTTGTGGGACGTTGTTCTAGCAGCAGAAGATCTCTTTGGAGCAGCGGGTTCAGCAACTGTTGTTGGCTTCTTAGCCTTGGGGGGCCGCCAACTTTGGAACTGCAGTGTTAGTCGTTTTCTCTCTGGAGCCGTGTGCCTCCCTAATTTCCTTGAAATTGTAAGTCTTCTGTGTATGTTGGTGAGGACTAGTTTAGTTCTGTTATAAACCCATTGGATGTTTTAAATTTCGGGTATAAAATCCATGGTGTAGCTTGGTGTCTAGTGGACCAGTTAAGTCCCGTAGTTGTCTAGAGTTCAAAACCTGTCATTGTGTGTAAACCTGAATTAAAACAAAATGTCTATGAACAGTGCTCAGCCACAGGTTCCCCTCCTTGAAGGGAAAGCTGATTTTGATTTTTGGGTAATTAAAATGAGAACTATTTTGGGTTCCCATGGGCTGTGGAATTTCATAACAGATGGGTATTCAGAACCTGCAGACTATGTGGAAGAACAGCTACTAACAGTATCTCAGAAAGCCAAACTAGATGAAAACCGTAAGAAGGACAAGAAAGCTCTTGCTTTCATCCATCAGGGCATCAGTCCTGTCACTTTCATTAAAATTGCCACTGCTTAGAATGCTAAAGAAGCATGGGAAATTCTTGTGACAAGTTATCAAGGTGGAGCTAAGGCAAAAGTTATTAAATTACAGAACCTCAGACGTGATTTTGAGAACCTAAAAATGAAGGATTCTAACTCTGTTGAGCAGTTTATGGGTCAGGTGTCCAATGTGGTCAGCCAGCTAAGACTACTAGGTGAAACCTTGTCGGATCAGAGAGTAGTGGAGAAAGTTCTTAGGAGTATGCCTAAGAGATTTGAGTCTGTCATAGCTACCATAGAGGAGTCAAAAGATCTAAGTCAGACGAGTGTTGAAGATCTGATGGGATCTTTGATATCTCATGAATCCAGGATGAACAAGTATGAAGAATCATCGCTGGAAAATGCATTTAAAACACAAGTTTCTGTGTCAAGGGGAAGAGGTAGAAAAGGAAAAACAGGCAGAGGCAGAGGTAGCAGATTGAATTTTCATGGTGAACATAAGTTTGATGCTGAAGCTGAGTGGGAGAAGAAAACTCAGCATAACCCTCATAGTTTCAGGGGGAGTAGTAGCAGAAATGTGCAGCAGAATGCACATAAATATGATAAATCAAAAGTGCAGTGCTACTACTGCAAGAAATTTGGTCATTATGCAAATAGATGCAGGAAAAGACACGCTGATGCAGCCATTAAGCAATCAGGAAATCTGATTGAAGAGCCATAGAACAATGAAAACTCAATTTTGTTGACCTGCAATGTTGTGGAAGAAAGCCCAAAGGACGTTTGGTTTGTCGACAGTGGTTGTAGTAACCACATGACCGGGAACAGAGAGCTGTTTGGTAAATTGGACAGCTCAATTCGTACTGAACTAAAGCTTGGGAACGACAGTAAAGTGACTATGAATGAGAAAGGTGATGTTCCTATATTTGACAGAAGCGGAAAAAGGAGAACAGTAGAGGATGTCTACTATGTGCCTGGTCTGAAATCTAATCTGATTAGTGTTGGACAGCTGATGGATAAGGATTATGAAGTCAGTTTCAAAAGAAAGGTATGCACAATCCTAGAAAATTCACCCAAGAAACAGTTGATTGCTAGGATTAAGATGACAAAAAATCGCATGTATCCATTATGCCTGAAAAGTAGTCTAACTGATGTTGAAACTGCTTATAAAGTGAATAGTCAAGATCAATCTTGGCTTTGGCATTTAAGGTATGGGCATTTTCATTTTGGAGGCTTGAAAATGTTGCATCATAAACAGATGGTAAGGGGATTACCTTCCATTGAGCAGCCCACAAGCTCATGTGAGAGCTGCATTATGGCAAAACAACATAGGGACAGTTTCCCTTTCGGTGTTGCATATCGTGCTAAGTCTTGCTTGGAGATCGTCCACTCATATCTATGTGGACCAATGCAGACACCTTCTGTAGGTGGAAACTTGTATTTCTTAAGTTTTGTAGATGATTATAGTCGGAAGATTTGGGTGTATTTGCTGAAACAAAAATCTGAAACTTTTGGGATCTTCAAGAGATTTAAAGCCATGGTTGAGAAAGAAAGTGGCAAAAGAATCAAAATCTTGAGATCTGATAGAGGAGTCGAATATAAGTCCAATGAATTTTTGGAATTCTGCAGGATAAATGGAATTAAAAGACAATTTACAACTCACTATACTCCTCAAAAAAACGGTATTGTTGAGCGGAAGAATCGAACCATCATGGATATGGTTCGTAGCATGCTCAAAGAGAAACATTTGGGAAAAGAATATTGGGGTGAAGCAGTAAGGTGTGATGTTTATATCTTGAACAGAAGTCTAACTAAAATTTTGTCAAACCAAGTACCAGAAGAAGCTTGGAATGGAAGGAAGTGTTCAGTTGCACATCTTAGAATTTTTGGGTGTGTTGCATTTGCACACATACCTGATAAGATAAGAAAAAAACTGGATGATCATAGTGAGAAATGCATTTTTGTTGGGTATAGTGATATGTCCAAAGCATATCGTTTGTATAATCCCATCACCAAGAAGATGATTATCAGCAGAGATGTTAAGTTCAAAGAGGAAGAGTCTTGGGATGGAAGTGTTGACAACACTATTATTGGAGGTGTACCATTTTCTTATGAAAATGATGAAGGAGTTGAGCAGATTGAACAAGCTGGACAACCAACTCCAACTATTGTTATTCCTATAGCAAGTACACCAAGAAGACAAAATGCTGGTGTAAGTACTCCACAATCAAGAACTCCAAGAACTGCTATGCAAAGTGACTCATCTAGACATGTAGATCAGCAGTCTTCAAGTTCACAACTTAGTAGTGATTCTAATCCGACACTTGCTACTATAAAATCTCGGATTAGAGGGCAGAAAATGAGAAGCTTGAATGACATTTATGATCAAGCTCTTGATGAAGAAATAAATCAGAATGTAAATTTTGCTTTAATTGTATATCAGCCAGCAAATTTTGATGAAGCTGTGCAAGATGATGTGTGGATTGATGCTATGAATGAAGAAATAAATGCTATTGAGAAGAATGATACATGGGAGCTAGTAGATTTACCAGCTGAAAAAGACTGTATTGGAGTTAAATGGATTTATAAAACCAAGCTTAATGCTGATGGAGAAGTTGTGAAACACAAGGCGAGACTTGTAGCTCAAGGGTTTAGTCAACAACCCGGGATTGACTACAATGAGACATTTGCACCTGTTGCTAGGCTTGATACTGTGAGGCTTGTTTTAGCCATTGCAGCCCAACACAGTTGGAAAGTTCATCAAATGGACGTAAAATCTGCTTTCCTAAATGGATTCCTAGAAGAGGAAGTTTATGTAAAACAGCCTCCTGGTTATGAAGTCAAAGGAGAAGAAGGAAAAGTCTATAAATTGAAGAAAGCCTTATACGGCTTGAAGCAAGCACCAAAAGTGTGGTACAGCAGAATAGATGCATATCTGATCAACAATGGGTTCAATCGAAGTGGAAGTGAGCCTACGCTATACACAAAGGTAAACAAGCATGGGGAAATACTTATTCAGTGCTTGTATGTTGATGATTTAATTTTTACTAGAAATCTGTCCATAAATGACTTTAAAAAAGCAATGAAAACTGAGTTTGAAATGACAGATTTGGGCCTTATGAAATATTTTCTGGGCATTGAAGTCAAACAGTCAGAAAATGGGATTTTTATATCTCAGTCCAAGTATGTGTTTGACGTCTTTAAAAGGTTCAGAATGCTGAACTGTAAATCAGCAGCAACACCTGTAGCAACCGGGACAAAGTTAAGCAGAAATGATGAAGGATCTGGAGTTGATCCAACTCAGTTCAAGAGGCTGGTTGGCAGTTTGATGTACTTGACTGCAACTAGACCGGATATACTGCATGCTGTAAGTCTAATTTCCAGGTTCATGGAAGCCCCAAAGGCTTCACATTGGCAATTTGGAAAAAGAATTCTGCGTTACATTGCTGGAACTGCAGAATATGGTATACTGTATTCGTCAAATTCAGAATTTAAATTGATTGGTTTTACTGACAGTGATTTTGCAAGAAGTCAAGATGATAGAAAGACTACATCTGGATATGTGTTCAACCTTGGTTCAGGGGCAATTGCTTGGTCTTCAAAGAAGCAACAGGTTGTTACTCTTTCTTCAGCTGAAGCTGAATATGTAGCAGCTACTTCAGCTTCTTGTCAATCTGTGTGGATGAGAAGGATACTCTCAGATTTGCAGCATGCACAAAATCAGCCTACAGAAATTTTCTGTGACAACAAATCTGCAATTGCACTTTCAAAAAATCATGTTTTTCACAAAAGAAGCAAGCATATAGATACCAGATTTCATTTCATAAGAGAACTGGTAAAAGGTAAACAGATTTGTCTTGAATTTTGTAAGTCCAATGAGCAGCTTGCAGATGTATTTACAAAGCCATTGGCAAAAGATGTTTTTGAGTTTCATAGACAAAATTTAGGTGTATGTAAATGTGTATAAAGTTGTATGGCGATAAAATTAAGGGGGAGTGTTGGTAATTAATTTGATCGCTAGCTCATTTCTTGAGCCTCCCCCAGTCATTAAGACGTAGTTATGGCTGATAGAACAACGAGCTACCTACAGTACGCAGCTTTAACTTTTGAGGATTGCTGGCACCTCGTGGAATGCCAAAATTTTACTAAATTTTGTAATCACGTTTCAAGTCCATTTTGAATGGATTTTCCGGTCATAAGCACATTAGATAAGATATTTCCGTCAACCGGAATGTAACTGATATACTTTTTTGTTTAATGAAAAGTTTAGTGAGCGGGTTCATTTCTGTTTTTGTTTTTACATTCTCTTGTATTCTGTGTGTCTCTGTTTTGTAATGCTACCTCCAGGCCTCGTGCCTTCAAGTATAATATGAAGGAGGTAACACAATTTAGCCTAGAGACACACGCATTGATTGATCATGGAGGACATAAGAGTGTTATATTAAGGAGGAGGTAAAACAACATAGCCTAGAGACACGGTGTAGCCAATTGGTCATGCAGGGACAATAAAAGACATGCTAGAAGGAGAGGTTATACAGTTAATAACAGCCGAGGAGAATCGACTTATCCAATGAAGCAATTTTAATGCATTGTGATAGGTGCAGTGCTTGCACTTGCAACCTGGCCCTCATTTGTTGTCCTTCTTTGTGCCCACAGTTTCCATCTTGTACTCGAAGGTACAAAAAAAATTAACCTTCATTAATAGGAGTAACACAGAGAGAAATATTAATTATTGAAAAATAAGTTTATTGAGAACTTAAAAAATGTTTCTATTAATTTACCGAAGGATGGGTTGAGAAAGCCTCAAAATACCGGGAGACCAGGTTATCACTTTACATTTTCTTAAAACCTTTGCAAATAGGCCCATTGCCATCTTTTTTTCCCTCATGCATTGGCATGAACAAATTATTCTTTGTAGGATTTTCCCATTCGATTTAGTCGCCCAACCTTGCCACTTATGCATTCACCCTGATTTGATAGTAGTTTTTTTCCAACTATGGATATGATAAATTTCCACATCTATCACTAAAAAGACACATACTCTGTAGTAACTGGTTCGAGCCCCGTCAGTATACATCCAAGAAGTTAATCCATTCAACTCAGAATCCTAGTAGAAGAGTGAACAAGAAAATAGGGTTGAATAAATATACTAGATATTTAGTATCTCTATCCATATAGATATTTAGTATTACTTTATCTAAAAGTATATGTAATTAAAAAAACATTTAGTGCAGAGTATATGGAGAGAGAAGAAATAAATAAAAACTAACAATGCTCATTTTGTTGGTTTTACTTGTGGGTATAACCAAGATCTACTCCTATGTAAGAATTTAAACTTAATGCACAGCGGAACTTAGAAATTAAACTTAATGCACAGCGGAACTTACTTTCCATCTTCAAAGGCCTCAGACAGCTTCCAAGGCTCTGGGTTGATACGCTCCTGGTCTTGACTTGAGTTGTTGGCTCTCGAGTCCTTCCAAGAACTTGCAATCCTTTTCTCTGGCTATCCTTATGACAGAGTATCCTGTCTTCAAATGGAGCAGACAATTTTTCTGGATGATTGCAAGCCTTGGAGACTCAGCCCTTTTATAGCAGTGCCAAAGAAAAGTTCTAATCCTAGGGCAGCCGAAATTTAGCTAATACTTGGGAAACAAGTCTGCCAAGAAATCTGGAATTTCCGATTTCATAAGATCTTGAAATCGGGAAACTTTAGAAAAAACTGAAATAAATCACAATAAATTCTGATTTCCTTATTTAGCTCAAATTTATTACTGCTATTATTTTAATCAACTATAATCAGTCCATTAACAATTATAATTGATTAACATTATTCTATATGTATTTGTATCCAAATCCTTATTTAAATACGTATAATGCCATGACTTAATTAATCACATTGTTTGGCATATTTTAATCATTACATAAATGTAATCTTGCGACAGTATTTGATATCATAATCATAATGCACGTATGTCCAACTCAATTATTGTAATTAGACGTCTCTAAATCCAACAATCTCCCACATGGACAAGTGCAACCTTTTGATTATATACCCTTAGCTTTATTGCATGCAACTTTTCTGTCTTTACTTATCGTATTTCTTAAACAATTCCGTCCATCAATTATGCTAACAAAGGACTTAAGCAGCACTTGTCACATTTATTCGCAACTAAACCGACATAAATCACGCTGTCAACATAACTGAATGACGTGAATCTGATTTGGACATATAGTTTAGAAATTACACGCAAGTGTGATTATACGTGCCTATTTCTAATTGAGTCACCTTTACTTTACTGTATGAGGTCAAAAAATTAAACTTTAAAGAAAGAAATAATGAAACTGAAACTGAATGCAACTTGTATATATCATCAAAATTGTTTACAATTGCATTACATAGAACATCAAAAAACAAAACTTAAAACATATTCAGACTCCCACATTTTCTAACTATCCTAAATAGATATTACACCCATACGAGCAACATGTTCGTGAAACTTCTTGGGTGGTAATCCTTTAGTAAGAGGATCAACAATCATGGAGTCTGTACCTATGTGTTCTATACATAATTCATTATTCTGCACTCTCTCTTTTACAACCAAAAACTTAATATCGATGTACTTCGACTTTGACGAGCTTCTTTTGTTGGTTGCGTATAACACTGCTGAATTGTTGTCACATAATAATTTGAGTGGTTTCTGAATAGAATCCACAATTTTCAGACTTGTGACGAAGTTCTTCAGCCATACGCCATGATTAGATGCTTCATAGCATGCAACAAATTCAGCTGCCATAGTGGAGGAGGCTACCAATGACTGCTTAGTGCTCTTCCATGACACGGCACTGCCAGCCATCATAAAGATGTATCCTGATGTTGAATTCATGCTGTCGACACATCCTCCAAAATCAGAATCAGTATATCCAATGACCTCGAGCTATTTCGATCTCCGATACGTGAGCATATAGTCCCTTGTTCTCTTTAGGTATCTCAACACTCGCTTGGCTGCCTTCCAGTGTTCCATACCTAGGTTACTCAAATATCTCCCTAGCATTCCAGTGATGAACGCAATATCCGGACGCGTGCATACTTGTGCATACATGATGCTACCCACGGCTGAGGCATAGGGAATATCTTTCATGATGTTTTTATCTAAGTCAGTTTGGGGACATTGTTTTAGACTAAACTTATCTCCTTTTGATACAGGGGTATCTCCTGGTTTGCTGTTTTCCATGCCAAATCTTGTTAGAATCTTATCGATATAGTTCCTCTGGGATAACCTTAGAATACCTTGAGATCTATCTCTAAGTATTTCAATCCCTAGAACAAATGATGCATCACCAAGATCTTTCATTTCAAAGTTCTTAAATAAAAAATTCTTAGTTTGATGCAACATGTCCTTATCGTTACTGACAAGCAATATGTCATCTACATATAAAACCAAGAAAATAAATTTACTCCCACAGAACTTAAGGTATATGCATTCGTCTACTATGTTAGACTCAAAACCAAATGAGCTAACAACTTTGTGAAATTTATGATACCATTGTCGAGATGCTTGTTTTAGCCCATAGATAGATTTCTTAAGTCTGCAAACCATAGACCCTGCATCACCTGATACAAAGTTCTCTGGCTGCTTCATATAGATCGTTTCATCAATGTCACCATTGAGAAACGCCGTCTTTACATCCATCTGATGAAGTTCTAAATCATAATGTGCTACAAGCGCCAATATAATCCTTAAAGAGTCTTTCGATGAAACTGGAGAGAAAGTCTCTTTATAATCAATGCCTTCTTTCTGTGTGAAACCTTTCGCAACAAGACGTGCCTTGTATTTTTCAACATTGCCTTTTGAATCCCGCTTAGTCTTAAATATCCATTTGCAACCAACGGGTTTCTTGTCTTTAGGTAACGGAACGATATCCCAAACGTCATTGTCATACATAGATTTCATCTCTTCATTTATGGCATTAATCCACATTTGAGAGTTAGAGCTTTCCACAGCTTGTTTGATATTAACAAGATCATTTTCAAACATGCCAATGTCAAACTCATGTTCTTGAAGATATGCATAATCCTTAGATTGTGTAGATCTTTTCTCTCTAGTAGATCTCCCAATTGGTATAGGTACTAGATTTTCTTGAGGTTCATTTACAACTTGATCTTCAACAGGAGGAGGAACATCAATATCAATTTCTGAATCTCCCACAGCTCCTAGGCCATCAACATTTGTCATGTCAATGTCAGGGTTTGGGTTGGGTTCAGGTCCATTTGTGTTCTCTATTCCATGTTGAGTTTCTAACTGAGTTATTTGTGATGAGGAAGTTTGCATATTGTCAGAAGATGTATTTCTAAACGCAATCGGAATTTGAACAAAACCAGGACTTTGGTCCATAGTCTCATTCGCATTCGTCTCTTCTTCTTCAAAAATACTATCTTTTGTCATATCTCCCCCCACAAACTCATTATCCTCAAAAAATTTCGCACTTCCTGACTCGAAAACTGTATGTTCTGTTGGATTGTAGAATTTGTATCCCCTAGATCGTTCAGAATAGCCTATAAAGTAACAACTAATGGTCCTTTCGTCCAGTTTCTTTTCACTTGGTTTATAAGGCCTAGCTTCACATGGACATCCCAAAACTCTCAAATGATTCAAGCTAGGCTTGCGCCCAACCCATAACTCGTAAGGGGTCTTGTTAGCTGCTTTAGTAGGCACTCTATTAAGTATGTATGCTGCAGTTTTTAAGGCTTCTCCCCACAAATTCTCAGGTAGAGTTGTACGAGAAATCATACTTCTCACCATGTCTTTAAGGGTGCGATTTCGCCGTTCAGCAACACCATTCATTGCAGGCGAACCTGGCAACGTATACCGAGGCACAATTCCGCATTCCTCTAAGTATTTTGCAAAGGGAGCTTGACGTTGTTCTCCTGATCCATCATAACGACCGTAGTATTCACCACCACGATCAAAACGAATGAACTTTATACGTTTGTTAAGTTGTAACTCAACTTCCGTTTTGAACTTTATGAACACGTCTAATGCTTCCGCCTTTTCTTTTATTAAGTAAATATGACCATATCTTGAATAATCATCTATGAATGTGATAAAGTAACGGTGACCATTTCTTGTAGCCTTTGGAAAAGGACCACAGATATCCGTATGAATCAATTCTAAGACATCATTACATCTTTTTGCATCATACTTACGTTTATTAGTTTGTTTTCCCTTTATACAATTCACACAATCACTTAAGTTTGTAAAATCTAAAGGTTGGAGAATATCATTAGACACAAGATGTTCTATCCTTTTGATAGAGATATGTCCTAATCGCTTGTGCCATAATGTTGGTGATTTCTCGCAAGTTAATTTACGTTTTCTATTATCTACATGCAGTGCCTCTGAATGTGAAGTGTCTATATCTAGAAAATAAAGATTATCATAAGAAGACAGGATACCAGAAGCAAGAAGCTTAGAATTTTGACACAAACTGAAATTTCCATTACCAAATGAACATACATAACCATTTTTGTCCAAATAAGATACATAAATTAGGTTCCTTCTGAAAGATGGAACCACTAAAGCATCAAAACTTAAATAAAATCCTGTTTTACATAATAATCTAAATTTTCCTATGCTTTTCACTTCTACTTTGTTTCCATTTCCTACGTAAACGTAGCGCTCCGCCTCACTTGGCTTGCGATGGCTTAGGCAACCCTGCATCGACATACTGATGTTAGTCGTTGCACCTGAATCTATCCACCAAGTATATCTAGATACAGAACTTAAATTAACTTTAGAACAAACTAAAGCAAGAGACATACCTTTCTTTGCCAACCATGCATGATAGTTAGTGCAGAATTTCTTTGTATATCCTGGTGCTTTGCAGAAAAAATAGTTCTTTTCTTCTGCTTTCGCAGAAGTATCTTCCTTCTTGCTTTTCTGCGCGGCATTGTTTGCAGCTACCTTGGTGGGTTCCTTTTCCTTGGCAACAAACTTGCGCTTCTTGCCTTTACCCTTAGGATTAGATGTTACTACATGAGCACTTTCTCCCTTATTCATTTTCTGTCTCTCTTCCTCCTGCACCAACTGAGCCTCAAACTCAGGTAGTGTCCACGTCTCTTTTTGACAATTATAAGTCATCTTGAATTGACTAAAGTTGGACGGGAGAGACAGAAAAATGAACTCAATGAGAACCTCATCAGAGATGTCATAATTATGCCCTTTCAAGGTACGTTGCAGTCTTGTCATCTCAATAACATGCTCTCTAACCCCTTCTTTTCCCTTGTATTTTATTGTTGCCAACTTCACAAAGAGTGTACTAACTTCAGTCTTTTTACTCTTTGTGAATTTCTCTTCAAGGGCCTTAAGGTATTTAATAGCGCCGGTCTCTGTATCAGGTATTATGCCTCGAAAAGTCTCATGGATTGTTTGTTTCATCACCATTATGCACATGCGATTTGAATGCTCCCATCTAGCAATATCAGCCTTCTCTTGGGGAGTTTCTTCACCCTCTTTATTGGGCTTGGGGCAATCAAATCTCAGTGCAGTGTCCAATTGCATGATCCCTAAGACTAATTTCAGCTTTTCTTCCCACTGTTTGAAATTGTTCCCCATGAGGGGCTTAATTTGACTTAGAATTGACATTATGTTTAGATCTGAAAATTGAAGAACAAAGGAAAAAAAAAAATTAGATATTATGCATCACGATTTGATCTTTAATCATAATTCAAAAAAAAAAAAACCATCTAAAAGCCCAAATTAAATTATGTGCTCCATTAAATCTTTAGCCAAAACACCACTCAATAATGAAAAACACCTTTGGGCGCAATCATTACCTTATTGTCTTTTCCGCCTTTGGGCCAGATTGACATATCCATTTGCTAACGACCATGCCAGTCAAGTGGGGGAGGCATGTCACTAACGGACCTGGTGCAACAATCCCCAAATGCTTTTCTAGACATCGCCAGCATATGTGTGTTGCAACTTATTTGTTAAACATCACCCTTATTTGTTAACTTAACAGTTGATAATATGTGCTTGTTCAAGTAAAATATTAACATCTCTAAAAGTAAGTATCACATTCAGAAATACTAAACTTAAGATTGCCATTTCCAGGCAGACTGTATAGAAAGTTATTTACAATATATGTCTTTCCAGTAATCAGTGTAAGATTAGCAAAACACACAAAAGCTCTGATTTAAATCTATCATTACGTTACTTGCATAAATGAAGTCAGTTTAATTACCAAACCATACCCGAGCTTGCAGAGAATTGACAAGAATAACCTTCGAACTCAAACCAATTTTAGCAAAGATTTCATAAGAATAACATTCCAACCTGATTCGATTTGCAGAGAATCGGCAAAGATAAACTTTGAACCCAAATCGATTTTTAGCAAAGATTTCATAAGAATAACATTCAAACCTGAACTCACGCTATCCTGCATTTTCCAGATATGAAATCGTGGGCATAGGGGGTGAGCCACATATAGAGTTTTAACAGAAATAAAACACCAGGCAATCATTGCATTCAATAATCTGAGATCGTGACATAGGAATGAAGCCATACGCAGTGTTTTAACAAAATAAACAAAACCAGGAAACGTTGCAACCACCCAATTTGAGATCGTGGTGTACAGAGTTTTTAACACATGAAAAAACCATGCCATTACAACATCCATCATGGGAAAATAGGGGATGAGCCAACACACACGATTTAAAAAAAAAAATACGTCTCATAAAATACACATCGATTTCCTTAAAGACAAACTGTTTTATAAAGAAAAACGTTAAACAAAGAACAGAGAACTGATTTCAAGGCAAGAAAGCAAGGGTTAAAACCCAATCTGGTACCTAAGCCTGATCATTTTCTTTCCTTCAGATCGCGGCATCAATCCCTCAGGATTTTTATACGCCCAGCATTTAAACTATCTCAATGTCAAAATCACAACAGCGTTTTTATCTTTTTCTTGAGGAAAACTTCTCCAGCATATAACCCCAATCGATATCAAGAAATAAAACTCTATGAAAATAAAAAATCGGTACTCCAGAAACCATATCCCTCTTTCCATCAGCGATTATAAGAGAATAAAATTAATTCCCCAGATCTCAAAATCAAGCACCAAACAGAGATTACAAAAGAATTAAAAAATAAATACTTCATAATCGTTTTCACACACATCATTTCATAGAAAACACATCTCATACTCAGGGGATCATACGCAGCAATTTCAGCCATGGAGACTTGGATTTCAAACTGCAATTCTTACATAAGGGTGGC